>OV884004.1:89978235-90266722 GCA_930367185.1 Myathropa florea
ACCACTCGTGTTGTGCGTACTATTGTTCTCTCACGAGTGGAGGGGACTTACAGTTTAATGCCGACTCCGAACGATGAAATCAAGAAGATATTTCTAGACATTTATTCCCTCTGAGTTTTGTCAATGACTCGATAGAAGTGGAGCCGTTAAAATATCGAAGGAGTTTTTTTCGGGAATCGAACCCAGATTTCGAGCGTAGGAGTCTATGCACTTACCCAATACCCCACAGCTCCAATACTGTTCTTTTGCGACTAATTTATGAAATGAAGCGGCATCACTGCGTCAAAAACACGCAGGTGAAAAAAAAATGAAATGTGAAGCGTTTGAAAACCAATTAGAAAGAAGCTATTTACGTTGCAATTTATAGGGTCATCCATCCAGAGGTGTCATCTTAAATTTCGTGGCATTGTTGAACTGTCGACATTTAACTGTCATTGTGACGATTTTTGGAAAGCCAGAATTAGAAGTTTATTAGATGCGGAAAGAAATTGCGTTATATTTACAAAAAACTTACTTCAATAACTGTGAAGAAATAGCGGCAGTTAATGGATGTTTTTGAGTGGAATGCTACATAATCCAATCTGCAGCTTGAATGTCCGTACAAATGATGTTATACCTTCTGGAAACAGCATTTTACTTACGAGTAAGCAACGAATGAGCTTCTTTGATTGACATCGAGACTATGTCAAGAAGCAAGCGGACGTACTTTCTTTGATTGGGTGCTTGAAATGAATGAACAAGATCATGTTTTTTTGGGCAAAATTATTATGAGTGATGAGGCTCATTTCCCTTTGTCAGGGTGCATAAATAAACAGCGTCGCATCTGAGGCCCTGAAAACCCAAGAAAAATAGTGGAATAAACTCTCCAGACAGCCTGAGTGAACCTGATACTTACAGTTGCTCCAAGCCAAATTCGATACCGTCAAGTTTTTGTAATTATATCACAAAACGAATATTTATTTATGTTTTGTTTTTGTGTTAAGTAAGAAAGTCTGTTCATCTTTTCGAGATTTTACTGTACTCAATTTTTTTTTCATTCGATTTTTTTTTTACTTCATCATTGAATTTTTATTTGATTCTTAAAGTGAACAACTTACACGACTGAATGGCGCAGTTGGTTAAGTGCATGCCCCAAGTTGGAGGGGTCCCAGGTTCGAATCCCAGTGAAATCGAATCTGGTCCAGTCACCAATTAACGGCACTGGAGTAAGTTGCTGCCTGCCAGTACAATGGACCAGTTTTGAGTCTGAGTGCTCCAGTGCAGAGTTTCAAAAACCGTTAAAAAAAAAAAAAGTGAACAACTTTGTCTTGAAACTACTGTATTTCCCCTTAACAACAAATGTGCTTCATTTACAACCCCAATTCCTAACTGAATCGAAACGAGAACATCGTTTCCTTTTTCTTGGCTTTATTCGACTTCCTTCTTATTTAGGGACGTCTTCGGTTTGGACTGAGAAAACACTTGGCCATGGAAACGGTTGCCTTAACTTATGGCTCTCTGTGTACACACACTTTGTTTTATGGTTGTCACCCTCGTCGGAGGGTTACCTACTTATGTGCGGGGATTTTCTATCTGGTCGCCTCGTGGTACTTAAGTTAATTTAATTTTACACTGCCGGGCGCTAAGGCGGCCTTTTTTTGTATCTGATCTATGATTCTGTAAGTGGAATGCACAATTTTGTGTCTTTCTTTTGGGGGTGGAAGGTTGTGGTTGCAACTTTTATGATGGGAAATTTGTTGCTAATACGTTGGAAGTAGATTGGCGTGAGTGTAAGCAATTTATATTTTAAGAGTGCTTTTGAGTTAGAGTGAGTTTGAGATGAGATATGGACATGTGCTTGCTTACAAGACGGTAAGTGGATGGAAATAGAACTCATTGAAGAGTGCTAACGAAATAGAAGAAGGACAATTTTGAGTTTCAAATTCTATGTGTGAAGCACAGTCTGGGATGGACCTAGACCTCGATCATCTTCTGCAAAGTGATTATGGTCCTTCTCCACTTAAGTGGGTCACCTCATTCGTCGACGTCCTCTGTCGCATTATCCAACAGGTTCAGAGTCGAAGATATTCGGGTTGTAAGCTACGACTGGATGGCGCAGTTGGTTAAGTTCCTGCCCCAAGTTCGAGGGGTCCAAGGTTCGAATCCTAGTGAAATCGAATCTGGTCCAGTCACCAATTGCCGTTGGGATCAAATTAACGGCACTGGAGAAGGTTGCTACCTGGCAGTACAATGGACCAGTTTTGAGTCGGAGTGCTCCAGTAGAGTTTCAAAAATACGCCTCATCTATGCGCACCGTACGACGACGGGGACCATGAGTGTTGTCCACTAGTCTCATGACATTTTTGTGCCAACTTGCGTACAGCAGTCACGGTGGATGTTCCATTTCGGTCAAAACTTCTTTTCAAAAACCTCACTGTTTTGGGCTACACAGCACTCACTTTAGAAATACGTTCTTAATATTTCCCAACGTTGGTTAGGCGAGTAAAGCGTCTCATTTCGTTCCGCGGAGGTATGATACTGACTTTCTGTTAAGATTTTGAGCGGGGAACAGCTGTCAGTGTCAAAATAACCTATGATTTTAAAGAAAACCACTAGATGGCCCTGTAAGTCGAAAAAATGTTCTGATACCTGAATCAACGAAATTTGCGGACATGTCACAGCCCTTATGTGCACCATTAAAAACGTCAAACTTTAGGACTGTGATGACGAAAGTGCACAGGTGTGTCATATCTCAGAAAAAAAAACCCGTGCCAACCTATCCTGTGCCATTTTCCACATAATTGCCTAAACTTTCAAAACAACCCAGCTCTCAGAAGAAATTCCGAAGCTCCATTAATAATATGAGCGAACAAAACTGCCAAAGACATCGCATGACACCATGATTTATGACCGCTCTGCCCCAGCAAACTCCCTGCTTCCCATTGTGAGTGGGTTTTCACTTCGCTTTGAAGTCCGGTTGGTCTCCATTTGCAAACGCAGGCTCTTTTGTTGATTTAATTCCCATTGCCAGTAGTTTCGGTATCGGAACAAGATCCATCGATAGAACCAGCTAAACGCAACCATGAATTACGGTTTTCCTCCGCCGAGTAAGTTTTCCCAAATCGAAAATGCTTTTATCAGATCCTTCCTTGCTGTGCGCGAAATACGCAAATTGCGAGGCTCCTTGCCGCAGCGAACAGCATCATCATCATCATCATCGTCCGCATCATCATCGCGGGCTGTCCGCCGCCCACAACAGTAAACCAGCAGCCGCCTCCGGATTTGCATCTGTGTATGCCGTGAGTTTTTCCAACTCCAGCCGCCAGCACCCACCTGCACATCCAGCAGTCCCGCGCGCGTACATCCGTGTAACGCAACGACCATCCGTCCGCCGCAATAAATATCCTTCATCCAGTAAAATCGATCGGTTTTAATGACACGTTATCAAAAGCGATCTGACCATAATTTCCCCCTCTAAATAGGCGGGGATCGTCGCGGACTGCGGATTGTGGCCATGTGAACGTTTGGACTTCTGTTGGAGCGTGCGCCTCTGCTGCTTCTGCGAGGAGATGCATTGCCACAGGTTGTGATTGCCCGATTCTGGAAGACTAGCTGCCTGTGTGTGCCTGTGCGACTGTGCCGGCTTGTGGCAAGCGGGGCCCGAGGGATGACTTAACGCGCTTACATACGCGAGTGAGTAGTATTTCGGCTTGATTCTGGGGGATTAGAGGAGGCTGGGATCTTGAATCCAGTTGTTCCAGTGCCTCAAGCCGAACAGGAGTGTGGGACGTGATTGGGACTCTTTCTACTTTGGATTCCTGTAGACAGATAAACCACGTAAGTTATTGAGTTGTGAGCCAGTACTGAGTGCTTGTCGGGTGGCTGTGGTGGTGGGGAGGTTGCTGTGTGGGAGCGGGTTTTGCGATTCGTTTTAAGGCGGAATATGCATTTGTCACGCAAGGGGTTTCTTCGCCCCCGATGCAGTTAACAGATCTGTCAGTGGTGCTTATGCAAATGACAGAGGTCGTGGTGGTTGATTGGGATGATAGACGGGTTGTTCGTGGGAGACGAGGACGAGTGATGACACTTCTAAATGATGAATCAGATTTGGCAGGAGCGGGAGAAGGAGATAGCTTTGGTGGAAACCGAGGCTAAGAAAAAGAATGGCGGCGATACAGTCCGAGGTGGACTTGGGATTAAGGTTGCCCTAAACGACGAACATGCTCGTTTGCGTAATCCCTTACACGGCGAACACATTTGACGAACATTCGTTTCGTGTTGTTTCTTCAAACTGTCAACATGTGTGAATAGGGAAGCGAAAGTGGTGAATTCCTCGATAAAATCGTGGCTGACTGTTGACATTGTGCTTAATCCGCTATCTGCACTCGGCGACGTTCACAGCAAAAATGAGGTTTGCTCGCGAACATGGCCCTACACGGCGAACATCAAAGCCAACGAACACGACAAAATCGAAATTTTTCGCCAACAGCGAGCGGCTTGCGAACCAGCCCATACACGACGAAAATGCGGTGAGCACGAGCAAGTTCGGCGAGCATGTTCGTCGTTTAGGGCTGCCTTTAGCTTCTCAGCAACCACTCGTGTTGTGCGTGCGTGCTATTGTTCTCTCACGAGAGGTGGGGACCTACAGTTTAATACCGACTCCGAGCGGCGATTTTGAGAAGCTTTTTCTAGACAGTTGTACTCTTTGAGCACTGCCAGTGACTCGAAAGAGGTAGAGTCGTGAAAAAATTTTCGTTTTTTTTCGGGATTCGAACCTTAGACCTCGAGCGTCGGAGTCGACGCATCTACCCACTACGCCACGGCGCCCACGGAAACCGAGGGTAGAGGCAAATGATACCGTAAGGGAATAAACTGTCAACCTTGACTACTTGTGCTAACAGTTTATTGCAATGGCCGCCGCAGTGTTGGGCATCGAGTCCTATACCGAAGCTTGGTGGACCAAATCACGGTCAACACACCAACTTTCTATTTATCGCCAACACCTCTTTCGGGTCTCTGACAGTGCTCAAGCAGTAGAATTGTCTAGAAAAAGCTTCTCAAAATCGCCGTTTGACTCGTCACTGAGAGCAAGAGCACTCACAACACGAGGGGTTACTCTTGATGGTTGCTAGATGGAGAAACGAGAGTTCTCGGCTGTCATTCTGCTCAATCTGACGAGTTTCAGCGCCTGTCGGCTGATGTTTCAGTTCGTGCGTAACGCCTGTAGTTCTCAATAGGGCATCCCACGCAAACCTGAGGAAGTAGTCATCAACTTCATGTCATCGACTGACGCCTGTGGTGTGTCTGCCCTCTGCCCACTCTGGCGTCAGCAACGAAGCAGACTTACACGAAATCAAGCATGACAGTTGCCAGACAGTCATCAGACACGAATATTTATGCAATCGCCAACACCTTCCTGTGCCCATTAAGTCCCCCAAGAAGCCCACTTAGGCACCGATTCAATATTCCCACCCCTTGGCCCGTTCTTTTTCCCTCCTCAGCAGTGAAATAAAATGTTTTTCTGAGCACTTCCACAGCGGAAATTGCCTTCACCACAATTCAAGCGGTTTATCTCGACGTCTTCGTTGTCAACCTAAGGACGGCCTAAAACGTCTCAATTAGCCTCGATCCCTTGCACCCACAAATCAAACGCGACCTCCTCTCAGCCGATCATCGCGACCTAAGCATTCATAGTCGTCAGACAGCCCAGACGCAAGCATAAGTCAGCTCATAAATCAGACGCGATATCTCAACAAAGGCCAAAACAAAACCCTCTGACCTCAGACGATCCCACAACAAAGAGCGAGACATTTCGAGAAATTTGAATACCAATTTAGGAGTCAACAAGATTAAGACGTTACCAATCGATTTACAAAACAAAAATTACCATCAAATCAAGTCAATGAGCACTCGCCATTGATTTGTGATTGAATCTCCAGCGCGTCCCGGTCTCCGGAGACGATTCATAAAAATAAACCGATAACTGACACTCGCATAGAAACGTCAAATAAATCGCCGGCTCACACACATGAACGGGCTAACCACTCAGGTTAACATTATCGCCTTACACGAACGCGAATGGCTCGAATTCCAAAAATGTCAGGGGTGCGTCGGTGGTCTGCCGGTGGGTCCGGGCTTGCCCAGGTTTTGGCTTTCATCTGCTTCCACAGAAATCGTTTCCCATAAGCGTGCGTGCGAGCGCGCGCGTCTGCGTCTGAAAACGACAAAAAAACGAGAAAAAAAAACTCAAAAAAGCTGTCAAATTGTTGAAATCGGAATCCGATCGATCGGCCGATGTGACGTACGCACACGGGGACCAGACGCGGTCTCTCCCACATTTGGGGTCACCCCGATTGATTCGTATTATGGAAATGATGCTAGTTGTATTTTGGGTTATTTATGAAGTCATTTGGTCCGACGGAACAGGTGTATTTAGCGGTATAGGCAATAATTCCCGATCAGTTTCACATGCGAGTTGGATTAAGTGCGCGAGTTGATGCACGGCTGAAGTGGCAGTTTATTGTTCCAACACCATTGTTTATGTGTTTACAGTCGTAAGTTCGGATCTAGATTTTTCTTCTTCTTCGTATTTTTTTTGGAAAATTCTGTTTTATTGCGTTACAACTGGATTCGCTGTTATTCGATAGTAAAATGTTAGTTGGTCGCGTAGGCTGCTGGAGGTATTTCCAATAATGGCGCCCTATACGGGGCACGGTTCCCAGAGCTGGAATGTGATGGGATGCTTGGGAGGGACGTACTTTCTACTGAATTGCATTTTTTCGGAATGAGGTGTGTGGATTTTGTTGGTGGGTAGACGATGAAGGCCACGCTTAGGTGGAAATGTTCTGCTCCTCAAGGGCGACGATATAGGGAGGTGTCCAGCTCTTCAACAGCATCTTCAACAGAGAATTTCCACGATCTAGACGAGTTCAAACGACTGGATGGCGCAGTTGTTTAAGTGCTTGCCCTAAGTTAGAGGGGTCCCAGGTTCGAATCCCAGTGAAAGCAAAGTTAATACGCTTTTATCCGGTTTTTCAAATCTAGTCCAGCCACAATTTGCGGTTGGGATCAAATTAACGGCACTGGAGCGGTCGATCAGTGGTAGAAGTTTGACTGTGGGTATCACAATGGATCAACATGGTCTAAGTGTCCTGGTGAAGTCACTACCAGCCCCCTAACCTAACCTATGTACCTCCGTGTTGTGGTCCATTTTAAGATGATGGACGCGTGCCCATATGGCTTCTCTACCCTCTAAGTGTGCTGATGGATTCACTAGCAGCCCGCTAAGCTAACCTAACCTAACCTAGACGAGTTCAAGAAAGCAATACCGAGATTGAAGTCTAACAAAGCTGCTGGTGCGGACGGACAGTCTGCTGAAATCTTCAAAACAGCTGGCGATGGCCTGGATGGATGCATGGTACAGTTCATTTGTAAGATATGGTCGGAGGAAAGCATGCCCGATGAGTGGAATCTCAGTATCGTTTGCCCGATCCACAAGAAAGAAGACCCCTTTGACTGCGCCAGCTATCGAGGGATAACATCGCCTATAAAATCTTTTCTGCCATTCTGTCTGAACGCCTAAAACCTTTCGTCACCAAACTGATAGGTCCTTATCAGTGTGGTTTCAGGCGCGGGAAGTCCACCATTGATCAAATCCTCACACTGCGGCAGATTCTGGAGAAGACCCAAGGAATGCAAATTGACACACACCATCTATTTGTCGATTTCAAGGCCGCATATGACAGCGTGCATAAAGACGAGCTATACAGCGCCACGTCTAGTTTTGACATTCCTGCCAAACTCTTCAGACTGAGTAGGATGACGATGAAGAACTCTCGTTGCTCCATCAAGGTCGGTAACGAACTCACCGAGACCTTCAATGTCAAAAAGATTTTCGACAAGGCGACGCGCCGTCATGTGATTTCTTTAACATCATTCTTGAACAAATCGTGCAAGACTCACTGGCCAAAACAAGAGGCGCGATCTTCCAAAAGTCTGTGCAACTGCTCGCATATGCTGACGACGTTGACATCATCGGAAGGACACCGCGGGCTGACAGTGGGCTTTTTGTGTGCTTCGAAAACGAAGCGACTAAGATGGTTTTTGTGGTGAATGAGGGTAAGACAAATTATTTGCTGTCCACGAAAAAAGTCTACCAACATCGACATCGTGTTGAGAAAAACGTCACTAGAGGCACCTACAACTTTGAAGCAGTGAAAGTCTTCGTTTACCTAGGCTCTGAAATAAACTGACCCACCGCGGAGAACTAAGGGTTATCTATAATTGCCGTACGGAAACTTAAGGAAAACTGAAGCAACCGAGCGAATACATAGAAATGATACTCTGTAACCCTAATGACAGCTTCACTCAGTTTCGTTAAGTTCGTTCACTCTTGGCTACTCACGCGGGAGCGAAAATAATCACTCTCTGCATGAGTAGGCAAGAGTGAACGAACTTAACGAAACTAAGTGAAGCTGTCACTATGGTCACAGAGTATCACTCTCTGCGTGAGTAGGCAAGAACGAACTTAACGAAACTGTGTGAAAACTGTATGCAAGTGTCTGCCGAATTTTGCTTAAGTTTCTCTAAGCAATTTGTGGACACTTTGAAATTTGACGATGGTTTTGGTTACTTGGTTTGACATAGGCTTTAGTTTTCGGACGGCTATTATAGTAGTATTATAGTTGGCCCTTTAATCTTGCCAATCGCTATGTTTTTGGACGTAGAAGCCAATTGAGAAATAAAGCCCTCTTTTGAAGAATCAAGATAATTCTGATATAAAACGTTGGTAGTTCCAGTTCTGCTGTATGGCGTGGACACGAACCAAAGCAGATGAGGAGATTCTTGGTCGCTTCGAGAGAAAAGTCTTTTGGATTATCGTTGGTCCCGCATGCACTGATGGTGCTTGGAGGAAGAAACTGAAGGACGAACTTTATTGACTGTTGAGCGACATTGACCTGGGCAAACGAGTCAGTGTCTTCGAATGGACGAGCGAATGGACACCAACACTCCGGCGCGGAATGACGTTGATTCCAACCTCGAGTAACAAAGCGATAAAGGAAAACCACGTTTCCGGTGGCGCACACTTCTGGAAAGGGACCACAGTCAGCTCAACGTGCGTAGTTTGTGCTTGCTTGCAACTAGCACAGGACCATGCTGGATGGAGAAGGTATGTTGACGGAGGCCCAGGTCCACCCCGGACTGAAGCGCCAGCTAATGAAGAAAGAGAAGAGCACATATATGTCACGGATAACTAGGGAGAATCGTACTTAATCGCTTACTAAGAAAACTGTATGCCGTCTGACGCACGGACACCTGTACTCCAGCTGCGACGAACATACAAAGTCGATTTTCATTGTACTCTGGACTGGTTCTGGCGAGAATCTGAGCCAGGAAAGGAATGTAGTCGAATCTTCACGGGCAGTTCCAAGATCAGTAAAGGATCTGGTGCCGGTGCCTTCGTGGAGGGCGATAACTTTAGAGTGCACACCTAGTTGGGTAAATTTGCGTCGGTTTTCCAAGCGGAAACCTGTGCGATCCTAATGGAAATTGTGAAGAATAGGTGGAAGGGGCGAAGTATTTGCGTCTGTAGCGACAGCCAAGCTGAACCCTTTAACCACTTCCAGGATAGTTCAGGAATGCAAGTCTTCTCTGAATTTTATCTCTGAATTATCCCGGGGCACAACGGGATCACGGGAAATTAGATCGCCGATTAACTTGCTAGGCAAGGATCAGAGCAGGTACTATCGGGACCTGAACCTGCGCTGAGACTGCGTTCTTAGTTAGGGCTTCCATCGATTGAATTCGCTTCAAAGACCGTGGCGAACGATTAAGAATCTCGGAAGCTTTCGGTTGTACAGTTGACCTTCTGCCAAGGCAGAATATCCACCTGTTCCAGTTACCACGACCATAAGATTCAGAAGAATTTGGGAAGTCCTGTAGGATACGAATATGACAACAATCGCTTCTGTTGCAAAGTTGCAGGGGCAGACTGGCGCCATTATTTCATTTACTCATCGTAAATGAACACAGTTCTTCACAAAATGTCTGTTTTCTTTGATAGCGGTTTTCCATTTTTGAAAAATTTAATATTCCCCTATACCGTCAATCATCACCAAACTGACCTACATTAACGCTCCACAGGTTGTCGGTAAGGATGTGTTGCACTCCGAAGCTTTTGTATCTCATACAAATATATTGCATACTTTTAGGCTACAACATTGCTACCCTCTATTTGAACACATCTGCTTCAAGAGAAGAACTAATATCTTTATGTCGTGCAATGTAATTACATCGTCTGCATAATCTGATAAACGTCTCGTAGATGAATAACTTATTTCCAATGCCACACCAAACAACAGGTTTCTACACAAAAATTACTTAAAATGTCTAATCTTTCATTCTTGTCTTCCACAAGTCACAAGGTTCAGATATTTGCTAGAAGGTGGAAAATAACTCGCACCGAAAACTGCACGAAAGAAAAAGCTGTCACCTGTCGCTGCGCTGTCAGTGGCGGCAGTCGCACACGGTTACTCGAACTACATAACCCCCATTTCGCCGACTTCAGAAAAAACAAAAAAAACACAAAAAAAAAAACAACCAGTCTATTCGCCCAACATACAACCCGTCTGTTCGTTGTTCGGTTCATCGGCAGCAAGCAAACTATCTCGACAGCGGCAACCAAAATTTCCTGGACCACCAAACCCCAAAAAAAAGAAAAGCAAAGAACAACCAACAAAATTGCAGCAATGGATGCTCGCAATACTTCGCAAACCACCAGCTAGTTACTTGGAAATACGATTTTCAGAACAACGAAAACCAAATCCACCCATCGCTCCTCGAATAGCTCGTGTGTGTGTGCGTGTGTGTTTATAATTTCATTCTTTCTTTTCATTTTCAACTCCAACTGGGGGCAGACGGAAAAAGTCCCAAACTTAATTCGCCATTTTTATTCCTCATATTTTCCCTCATCGGTCAACCTTTCGTGCTCGTTTTTGTTTGCTTTTTCGACTGCTTTTATCAATTTTTGCCAGATATTCGCGCTGTTTCCGTTCGTCTCGTCTGGTTTTCTCATTCGAACGTAGTTCTTGTCGCGTTTGATTGGCGTGCGCGAGAAGAGGACCACGCTACAGAGCGCAGCAGCAGCACCTCGTCGTCACTTCACTGTTACTTGTAGGTGAATCGGTGTGTGACGTTTGACGCGACAAACTCGAATTTATTCGTCGTGACAACAACAATAAGCGAACAACCGGAAAATGTGTATAATTCATAGCTAAACAAACGCAAAAACATATTTTCCAAAGAATTTTGATTTCGGTTTCGTTACTTTGGACGGGTTTTTGGTTTGATTTCGCTCCGCCATTCGCCAAGAATAGACAGACTTGTGTCGAATTTTCTTTTCTCACAAATCAACATGTTTACTAATCTACAACAATAGTGTGTCCGAACGGCAGCAACAACAACAACAGCAGCAACTAGAGGAAGCCACCATCATCACCAAAGCTCATCATCACCGTCGTCGTCGTCGCCGTAACTGCTGCCATCGTCGCCGCCGCCACCGCCTCCGACACCATCTGATTGTGCAACATTTTCTCAGTTGTTTTTCTGCTCTTTTCGTCTCCTCGCCACCGTCAACAAACGCAACAGAGACCAGTTAGATATCAAAGTCGAGAAGCGAGTCCTTGAATTGTTCATAAGTTTTCTGCAATCCATCCGGAAATCAGCAGCAAGCCCCCTCCGACAGACGAGACAGAGAGAGAGATGGTCAAGGAAAAGCCAAATTCGACTCGGATCTACGATAAGGATGGATTTCGAAGGCGTGCCGCATGCATATGCGTTCGGTCAGACGCCGAAACTGAGGTAAGTCACCGCCGAGGGGTTGTGGAAGTTCCTCTGTGAGAATTTTCCTCCGATTTACCAACGATTTTGACAAGTCCGTGTGCCATCTTGATGTGGAGCCGATGATGGGGGCCAGCGCCACAGTTGTGAAAGTCTGTCTGTTTTGCCAGCACCAGTCGGTATATGTGTATCAGAATGTTTCCAGGAATGATTGCATTGATTCAAGTGAATTTTGGAGCTATCTGCGACCGTAATTCGTATCATATTCCAAAATATTTGCCTGTTTTCATGAATTTTTCGGTGGAAGAAACGAAAAACGTGCGAATTTGTCAGCTGTCAGTTGGCTGCCATATGACAGATCTGACAGCAAACAGGCTGCGCGTGAATACCGGCCGGCACATGTATATGTTGCTGCCCGCAGCAAACCCGTGCACCCATACACACACACGCACGGCGGTTGAGTAGATTTTAAGTGGTTTTTCGCGGAGAAAATGCCTTCATTTGGCGAGCATATGCACGGTATTCTTGGGGGAAATGTGGCATCTAAGTGCTAATCTGATGTTTTGAAAGGAATCGTTTGGATAAGCCACATCAGACGGAAATTCATAAACATTCTTTTTCTTCTCTTCAGATCTGTGGTGCCTCAGGTGATTTTCGACGTTTACTTTCTACACGTGGAAGGAATTTTGAGATTTTTTTTTCTGAAATCAACGCTCTCGTTTGTAGAGTAAGATTTTTAGGTTCGTTTCTTTCGTGCGTTTTGTTTTTAAGAAGCAATTCTTGTCTTCAATTTATTTGCAGCGGATTTGTTGTAGGGCTTGTCCAGATGTCGAAACTTTCTTCGACCGATGAGTTCATCGAGGGGTTTGATTAGTTCCAGATGGCCATCGAGGGAAGAAATAAACTACATTTCAAGTTGATTTGTCCTAAATGGCGTTGGGTCTAGTTGGTTCTCCTTTCAGCTGCGTTCGGCTAGGATTCTTCTCCCATCTGCGTTCGACTTAGTTCCTTCTTCCCCCATCTGCTAAGAAAAACACTCGTCCATACCCAGTTTTCGAGTGATTCATTGTCCACCCAAGCCAGTCCACGCTTCGGACTTCATTCCATGAATACATTTATGGTGTCCCCATTTTTTCGTCTTTTTTTAGGTTTTATTGCAAGACGCATGACTGTTCCCAGAAATCCTTCGATTCGGAGTGGTAAGAGCGTGGCTTCTCTACCTCAGTTGATTCCTTCGCAGGTCTGTTCGAAGGCTCTACGCTAAACCGGCCATTTTTTTTGAAAAGTTTAGTCACGTAAAATGGAATGTCTCGTGGGGACAGTAAACAAAAATTCAAGCCAACAGAAGAGCGTGCAAATTTCCTGTCGCCAAACTTGAGAGAGAGTGACTTTTAGGAAGATCAAGGACGGGAGGATTGAATGTTAGCGAGGCTGTCTGGGAAAAGCGACGACTAAAGGAAGAACATACACCTGGACGACTGGATGGCGCAGTTGGTTGAGTGCCTGCCTCAAGTTAGAGGCGTCTCAGGTTCGAATCCCAGTGAAATCAAAGTTAATACGCCTTTTGCCTTTGGGATCAAATTAGCGGCACTATCACTGGAGCGGTCGATCAGTTTTAGTAGTCTGACCGAGGGTATCACAATGGAACAACATGGTCTAAGTGTGCTGGTAAATTCACTAGCTGCCCCCTAACCTAACCTAACCTAGCCACTGAGACAAAATTGGACAGAGTTCAAGATGATTTTTTGGCCAAAATCTAGCCCTCTGGTGCCAAATTACCGAATGCACGGCATTGGCTCCAGCATCTTAGGCGGATGTATCCCCAGTTCCAACCGCAAACTAACTGGCGATGCCCAATTCAACCGATTCGACTTCTCTGGGTCTTCTTCGATACTGACCGCTATGGCGGCTATGTTTTCTTCATTTGGCACCAATCTCTGTCTGGCTGGTGGCTTAAGTTCCAAAAGAGTACTCACACTCAAACTTTCGACGGTGTGACGAATTACCTGCAGAATGAAGCCATAATGACGACCGATCTGAAGACTGAATTTCCGTGGCGTATTTATGACTAAGCCCGTGGGACAACGCAACAGAAGATGTCCACGTACAAGGTGGCGGACACAAGTCGAGGTGGACCTCGGCCGGCTTGGTGTGCGAAACTAGAGAAAGCTGGCGAGAGATCGTGCCGGCTGGAGACGCATGTTGGGTCAGGCCCAGGTTCACCTTGGACTGTAGCGCCCTAAGAAGAAGAAAAGAAGATTTACGACAAAGGAGGCCCATTTCGACCCCGGTCGGTTACAGCACAAGAATAAGTTTTACAACTGAGCCGGAATTTCGATCCTTTTTCGATACTGGCCGCTACGGTGGCCATGTTTCCCTCGTTTTGCAACAATCTCTGTCTGGTTGGTAGTTTAAGGTCAAAAAGAGTGTATTCAAAGTTAATGTCAATGTATTCAAAGTCAATTCTCCACGGTGTGACGAAATGAGTGCAGTCATGATGACGACCGACTTCTGGACGAAATTCATGTTTACGTTGAACATTTGGCACTAATCTGGTATTTTTTTTTTTTTTTTTTAATAATTTCCGCACGTTCGGCAAGCGTGAAACGGTGAATGATGAAATGTCGAACCCTACCGAATATTTTGACAGCTGGATGTCATTGGTAACTTTGACCGCTGCAGAAACAACAATTGGAAAAAACAATCACTGCTATCTGGTCACTCTTAAAAATATGCCATAATCAGGGGGGCACACGACTTCTGATAACATAAATATCTACCAACTTGACCTGCTATTGTTCGTGCTATTGTTCTCTCACGAGTGGAGCGGACCTACAGTTTAATGCCGACTCCGAACAGCGATTTTGGGATATTTTTTCTATACAGTTATAATCTTTAAGCATTGTCAGTAGCTCGAAAGACGTGGAGCCCTGAAAAAATGTTAGGTGTTTTTTTCGGGATTCGAACCTTAGACCTCGAGTGTAGGAGTCAACGGACCTACCCACTACGCCACGGCTCCCACAACAACCTCTTACTCACCCTTTATTCATCCCTCATGCCATCTGTGCATCAAGTCTGTCGCCCTCTTCAACCGATTTGACTTATATCACATTTAATCATTTATTTTTTCTTCTGCCCTAGGTTCTTCTGGTGACTTCGTCTCGAAGACCCGAACTGTGGATCGTTCCAGGCGGTGGTGTAGAGCCTGAGGAGGAACCATCTGTAACAGCTGTCAGAGAAGTCCTCGAAGAGGCCGGCGTGGTTGGAAAACTGGGTCGATGTTTGGGAGTGTTTGAAGTAAAATGAGTTAATTTTTAATTCCCATTCAACAACTAACCGATTCTCTTCTGTGTACACTTTCAGAACCGAGAGCACATGCATCGTACCGAAGTTTTTGTCATGACTGTAACAAATGAACTCGAAGAATGGGAAGACTCACGGACCATCGGTCGAAAACGCCAATGGTTCTCGGTCGACGAAGCATTGGCCCAACTCGCTCTACACAAACCAACACAGCGACACTATTTACAACAATTAAGGCATTCGAAAAACTCCACATCCTCACCTCCACCCTCACCGACCACGGCGTGAAACTAAATGCCCCCCGACACACAACCACTCATTATTTTCCTTTTCCTTCTACATTTTTCTTTTCTCTTTCGTAAACTGACAAAACAAATCTAACACCAATAAGGGCAAGCGAACAAAGAAAATGATAAACTCAACACTAAACAAAAGAAAGCGAAAACCAATAAAAAAAAAAAAAAAAAAAAAACTTTAGGCAAATTTAATGCGCGATAAAAAAATATTCTCAATTTTCTACAAACAACAACAACAACAAAGAACTATAAAGTTACAAGTTTTATTTGTTTTTTGTTAAAATTTAATTCAAACATGTACGCGGTTAGGAAAACGATATCAACACACAACACTTCCACTGAGGGACACTCCACTCGCTCACCTCTTTTGAAACGAAACACACTTGAATAGGTATTTCTATGCTGTCACCCTTGGTTCCCAGTCTAACGTCCTTTCATTACAATTTTTTAATTAAAGAAGAAAAAAAAAACAAAAAAAGAAACTCAGTTTTGGCCTTAGAAGTAGAAAGAGGAGAAACACCCGCAGCAATGATGGTTCAGTCCGGTCTCTCTGGTACGCTCTAGAAATGAAATAGTCACACTTAGCTCATACGTTGAATGGCGCGCGCGGAGATGGGGAGTGCGAGAGATGGACTTTCACTAAGTGACCAGTCGTTCAGGCTTCCTCCAATTGTCTGTTACCCGAGAAGAAACACAAACACACCTCACACAAGTCTGTTTCAGTTTTTCAGTAGGGCGACACGATGAACTTTCTAATTCTTTTTTATAGATAATAGACATCATAGATTAAGTCCTTTGAAAGGAAACAAAAACAAAAGGAATTATGATTATTATTCATTATTATAATTATTACTATGATAAAACAAAAACAAAAACAAACAGAAAACAGATGAAAAAATAAATAAAAAAAAAAACACAAACAGACGCAGGGGTTTTGTTTTATTTATTTACTTATTTTGTTGTCAGTACACTAGAGCAACAACCGCCATTGTTTGCGCAAATCAACATCTCAGCCCATGCCTCCCAAGAAAACATACTCTGATTCCAAAAAATCTCAGTCCGAATCGAAATCTACAGCACTCCCTCAGGGAGTTTTGTCCCATTAGTGAGCTACAGTCCGAGGTGGACATGAGCCTCACCCAACATGCCTCTCCAGACCGCACGATATCTCGACAGCTGTCTCCAGTTTCGCACATCTTTCCGTCCGAGGTTTCCCTCGATTTGTATGCGCCATCTTGTACGTGGACGTTCTCTGTTGCGTTGTCCCACAGGCGTGATTACAACTTTGGTTTTCCAAAGGGCCTCTTTTCCTTAATAAAGTTTCGAGGAGATTTTCTATTTACAAGCAGGATACGGGAGAAGTGACCGACAGAACTGATTTCTGCGGAGAAACAAAGATTTTTCCAAACTTAAAAACAGTTGCTGCATTGTTTTTGTCAAACTGATCCGTCAGATTACGACATGGACCTACAAGACTGTCTCCAGTCTCTTTTTTTCGATCTAGAAACAGAACTTGTTCCTGACTGCACTGACGGAATGCACTTCTCATATCTGCTGTGACCATTTTATTCTCGCGTATCACAATTCTTCCAATTTCATTCACGTATTCTACTGTATGGACACCAGGTTAATAGAATTTTTCAAGAACATATTTTAGATTTTTTATACACACTTTCTCTCACATTTGAGGTTCCCGTTTGAATATTAACTGTCCTATTTTTTGCATATGTGGGCGTAGTGAGTAGATGCGTCGACTCCTACGCTCGAGGTCTAAGGTTCGAATCTCGAAAAAATAACATCTAACATTTTTTCATGGCTCCACCTCTTTCGCGTCACTGACAATGCTCAAAGAGTTCTACTGTATAGAAAAAGCTTCTCCAAATCGCCGTTCGGAGTCGGTATTAAATTGTAGGTCCCCTCCACTCGTGAGAGAACAATAGCACGCACAACACGAGTGGTTGCTGAGAAGCTAGGCCCAGGTCCACCTCGGACTGTAGCGCTGCTATTATTATTTTTTGCATATTCTCCACCCATATTATTATCAGAGGGTTAACACAAGCCTTTCTGTAGGTCTTAATCGAAAAACATGCAGCTTCCTGGTTCTATTTCGTTCTTTACGTTTTTTTTTTTCAGAATTAACATTGAAAAACTTGGGAAATTTATGACGGAAAGATTCAGCACAGAACAAACCAACAAAGTGATTCAAAAGATTATATAGAAATTTCTTTCGTGTTCGAAAGTGCCCAGTGCTCCAACAATTTACTGCAACAGGGGCCTCTGTGTGATCTTCCGCGTGCTTGAAGACCTCGTACAGTTCGAAATGATGTGAACATTGCTCGGGTGCAAGCAAGTATTGAGGAAAACCCCGAAACTTCTATAAGACGACGTTCTCAGCAGTTAGCGGCATCGGCCATAGGGTTCTCGACGTTGACCCAATGTCCATATTCAGCCATCGCGCATTTGCTCTTTCTAAGGCTTCGTCCTCTATTTAGTTCCTTAGGAAACTTAGCGTCATATCGACATAAGGTAGTGCTAGAGATTTATCTAACTCTGAGCCCTCCTTTGCCAACACGTCCGCTCTCCCGTTTCCTCGAACTCCTGTGTGTCCCGGTACACAGCAGAGAGTCACCGTGTTTACATTGAACATTTCGTTAACGTTCTGTGTGCATAGATCGACTTTACAATATTCGACGGTATGGCTCTTATAGCCGCTTGGCTGTTATCGTTTTTCCAGTCAAACTAAGCTCTTTAAGCGTAAGTGCCGCCTCATTTATTGCTGGAAAACGCTACATTCGTCGCTTAGGTTTAGGGAGTTTTCAAAAAGATCGCAGAAGACCCCTGCCTCCGTTCATGCACCTGTTTTCGAGCCATCAGTATATAGGGAGATCTCTTCGAACTCACCCTAACTCTGTACAATACACGACTGAATGGCTCAGTTGCTTAAGTGCCTGCTCCTAGTTCGAGGGGTCCCAGGTTCGAATCCCAGTGAAATTGAATCTGGTGCAGTCACCATTTGCCGTTGGGATCAAATTAACGGCACTGGAGTAGGCTGCTACCTGGAAGTACAATGGACCAGTTTTGAGTCTGAGTGCTCCAGTGGTGTTTCAAAAATACTACGAAAAAAAAAACTCTGTACAATACTGCTTATATCCAAGAATGCCCCCATATTTTCTTTACCGAAATCCTAATAAAGGAACAAAAACTCAATGGCTGTTGGATATTTTCCGCACCCACTGTAGTCTACTCTTACATCGATTCATGTGAACGTTATGATAGGTCCGTCTATGTCATAATCGTTATCAATAAATAACCATTCGAAAAACGTGTCCAACTCCAGCATAATGTCGTTGAAAGAACTTTAAACGGTTAGATAGACACCGTCAGCTACAATTTGTTGATTTCACCCATCATTATCAGAAGAAGAAAATGAGCCAGAATGAGAGAGAGAGAGAGAGAGAGGGAAAATCCTGGAATTGCTCAGTATGTTGAGATAAAAAAACGCCACGCGATTGTGGTTTATATCAGTAACAGGTGTTTCGAATATGACACATCTTCCGGGGTTTAATAACGGTCACAAATGATCACACCAGCTAGAGACTAGCCTTAGCAATCAATCCGTGGATCAAAAGATCGCCACCAAAAAGACCACCACTGAAGACTAAAAATAAATTCGGACATCCATTGGCTCTTCGATAAATTATACACACTCGTATGAATATTGTGGCGCTACAGTCCGGAGTGGGCTTCTTCCGATAACTCACATTCACTGTACACAGATGTGAGTATAGCACAAACCATTACTGGGAATATCTCGATCTAATTCATCAGAAATGCGATTAGCAGGAAATCTGAGATAAATTTTCCAAAATTTTTAATTAAAGCAGCTTAGTTTAGACAAAAGCGGCCGAGAGGCTTATCTCCCAAAAGGCAGTTTGTCAGTATAAAACGCCATTTCTCCGCCAACTTTGTTTATTAGTATTCAATTTCAGTATGATGAAAGTGTTAGCCATCTTCGCCGTCGTTCTGGCCACCGCTGCCGCGGGAAATTTGCCCCTTGTCAGGATAAATCCTGAGACTGAGGCATTTGCGGATGAAGTGTACAGCCCCGAGGGCAGAATTATCAATGGAATACAAGCATCCTTGGGGCAGTTCCCCTACCAAGTTGGTCTTCTCATTTCCAAGGATGGAAATTTCGCCGCATGGTGTGGTGGCAGTTTGATCTCCGAGGACTGGGTCTTAACTGCGGCTCATTGCACCTACCAGTAAGTGTACACGCAGTCTTTGAGTTGACCACTTTTTCAAAGGAATGCTTTAGGAAAAACACAGCTATCGTTTACCTGGGAGCTGTTCGCAGGACTGCTGCTGAGCAAATTGTTGTGAGTACGGAATTCTACACTCACGTGGACTACAACCCAGCCATCATTTCCAACGACATTTCTGTCCTGAAACTGCAAACTCAGGCGAAACTCTCAGGTAAGCGCGCTTCACTCCATCTCGAGACCTCTTAAGGTTACCCGATCTTCACATTTTTTTCCAGATAACATTCAGCCCGTTGTCTTGCCAAGATTGAATGCTCCCTACTCAAATTATCAAGGAGCCACTGTAATCGCTTCGGGCTGGGGAAAAACCAGCGACTGTAAGTGAATCGAGTGAAGTCGAATCGAATGTGTTCACCTAACGTCCCCATTTCAGATACCTCGGTTGTGTCTGAAGACCTCTATTACATTTTCCGTTCAGTCGATCCGAATTCCAATTGTGCTAATGTGTATGGAGGCAGTGTTGTCAAGGAGTCGAACATTTGTGTGGGCACCCTAGACGGGGATTCGAATAAATCGACCTGCGACGGCGATTCCGGTGGACCATTGGTGCTGAACGATTACCAGCGCACTCTGATTGGTCTGACTTCGTATGGTGCGGCTGATGGTTGCGACAAGGGATATCCAGTTGTGTTCACTCGTGTCACCTCTTACTTGGTCTGGATCAAGAATATTACAGGAGTTTACAACAATTAAACAATTTTTGGATTTTAGCAACAAAAATTCGCCTTTTATCTCGACTTTTCTTTTTGTGATCAAAAATGACGATGGGAAAACCATGGGTGTGTTCATAATCGCAATATTAGCACAGTACTGGAACGTCAAGCGTTCTTAATTTGCAAACACTTGGCAATGATGCCTTACATCGCGTTCTAAAATGCAACATGAAGGCAACCGCTTGCCAAACAAAAGCAACCAGCGCATCATAGATTTTTACAAAAACAAACAGATCAATAAACGGTTCAGAAACGCCAACAAAATTAAAGCATCGTGATGCATCGCAACATCAAAAAATCGTTGCGTTGCATCACATAGGCAGTGATGCTTACGCGATGCGCAATTTAATGACGTTTATGAATTCAGCTCAGTTGACCACTTGCTAGATCAAATTTTGTGTCAAAATTCTTTGCGCCACATTTTGTAACAGATTCTGAGAGAACCGTAGGCGTTGAGAATACCGAGTGCCTGTGTACTGTGTCCACTTTGGTGAACCACTTCATGACAATATGCATTTCGTTTAACTCTTCAAAATAATCACGAAAACTATTTGGAAAACGTAAAAAATTGAAGTGCTTAGTAATTCTTTTATTCGAAAGCACCCAGAAAAAAATCTTGAATTTCGTGTCTAGCAAGGACACAATCTGAAAAGTTTCGACTGGATGGCGGAGTTGGTTAAGTGCCTGATCTAAGTTAGAGGGATCCCAGGTTTGAATCCCAGTGAAAGCAAAGTTAATACGCTCTTATCCGGTTTTTCAAATCTGCTCCAGTCACCATTTACCGTTGGGATCAAATTAGCGGCACTATCACTGGAGCGTTCGATCAGTGGAAGTAGTCTAACTGTGGGTATCACAATGGACCAATATGGTCTAAGTGTGCTGGTGAATTCACTAGCAGCCTCCTAACCTATTCAATGAAACAAAAACCTCGTTCATCTCTCCTCCATCTCACTGTAGCGTGTACTTTTGGTAGAGTAAATTACAATTTGTAAGGCTCTATCTTGATAAAAGTGACACGTAATATCCACATCTATACTCTCTTTGACAGTCAAGTGGTCATTAAATGCCTCGAATTAATCCCTATCAACTCCAAAGTAGGACTATCTCTTTACTCAATTTCAAGAAAATCTGAACAGACAGAGGTTCAGAGATGGTTTGGAGACAGATGGCGGTTTTTGGCCCAGAAAATTTGGTACTCATTCAATGGATAAGAGAAGCAACATGAGGATTTTGTAAGAAAATTAATCCTCTTCTTCTTTTGATGGCGCTACAGTCCGGGATGGACCAGTAGACGCCTGGCTAGACTCATGACGCTGTACAGCATATGCAATTCGTAGTTGAATCTTCTTCTCCAAATGCTATCAACGCAAACAGGGCCAAAGATTGAAATTTCTCTCGAAAAGTCCAATGGCTTTGTTATGTGCTTTTGTGATTGTCCACGTCTCCGCGCCAAAGAGCAGGACAGGGATGTTCAAGGTGTTAAATAAAGTCAACTTCATCCTTCGAGAAAGGGCTATACTACTCAATTGCCGCTTGAACACAAAGAAACATCGGTTAACAATAATAATAATTATAATGGCGGCGCTACAGTGCCAGGTGGACCTGAGCCTAGCTTCTCAGCAACCACTCGTGTTGTGCGTGCTATTGTTCTCTCACGAGTGGAAGGGACCTAAAGTTTAATGCCGACTCCGAACGGCGAGACTAAGAAGCTTTTTCTAGACAGTTGTACTCTTTGAGCATTGTCAGTGACTGAAAAGAAATGGAGCCGTGAAAAAATGTTAGATGTTTTTTTCGAGATTCGAACCTTAGACCTCGAGCGTAGCAGTCGACGCACCTACTACGCCACGGCGCCCACATCATTCTTATATACATTTACTTTATTTAGTTAAAGTTAATATGGTAAATTCTGAGGTATTGACTTATCCATTTCTAGCCCAGACCTGTGATTTTATGTCTAAGGGAAGAACTTTCACCCCTAGACTATACATTCACTTTTCACCCTGCCTGTATGCATGTACGCAAAGAACAAACTACCCGGAATGGCTCCTCTATTTTATCGAATTCATCAGAAAACCGATAACAGTGAGTTTTTGATAAATTATACTTCATTTTAATCAAAACAAATTCATTTGAACAAAGGAAGCAATAAAGTGAGTGACTGGCTTATCTCACAAAAGAAGGCCCCACTTGTCGAAGGTAAAGCCATTTTTAAACGTTTTTCTGCCACTAGGTTGTAACTGGAGTGTAAACTTTGTTCTGGCCATTTGTCCGTTATGAAGTCAAACCATGTGACTTTAACGGATGATGTTTTCATTCCTTCTTCTTCTTCTTCTTCTTCTTCTTGTGGCGTTTTGCGTCTAAAGCCGTTTTGCACCGCACTAATCGGAACATAATAGTGGGTCTGCCGGCTCGGCAAATCGACTATAGACCAAATCTTCACACTTAGGCGAATCTTGAAAAGACCAGCGAGTTTTAGATTACTACGCATCATCTTTTCATCGATTTCAAAGCCGCATCCGACAGCATTCATCGCAAAAAATTATATGATGCGTTGGCTGAATTCGGAATACCGGGAAAACTGATCCGATTGTGTAGTACCACACTAAAAGATACGCGATGCACAGTGCAGTTCGGTGAAGAAAAAAGTGCGGCGGGCGGGTGTAAACACAGAAGGCACTGTCTTCTACAAACTGCTGAACTGCTGGATAACGCTGACATCGACATCGTCGCGCGTTTTCAGCGTGCTGTTGTAGAAGATTTTAAGGCGATGGAAGAAGAGGCGAAACGGGCTGGTCTAAGAGTAAATGAGGAAAAAACAAAATACAACAAAACATACCGATCGACAGCTACAATTTTGAGGTAGTGAAGGAGTTTGTCTACCTCGGAGCAAATGTAAGCTCCACAAACGACATCGTGGTTGAGATCCGACTCAGAATCGCCCTTGGCAATCGTTGTTATTTCGGTTTGTATGCTCTATAAAACTCATATTCTGCCAGTCTTTATGAAGCCGAATGTTGGACGATCAACGGCAGAGTTGATTCTCGCTTCTTTCGAAAGCAAAATTCTGCATCGGATATAGGGTTCTATCTTCAAGGAAGGTGAATAGGGGAGAAGGCATAACTGGCTATCCCAAGATGTGAACGTAGTCCGGAAGGCAAAATTCCAACGACATTGGCTCGGCCACATCGAGCGTATGCACAACAATGCTCCAGCTAAGAGGGTCTTCGAATCCGAGCCTCTTGGTTCGAAAAGGAGAGGGAGACCCGTCTTCCATATATAGCGATCCCGAGTACGCTGCTTCCAGTCGTCTAGACTAGACTGTCTTGCGTCTGCGATGACTTGCTGACTTGCTCCTTAAACTGAAGTCTCCGAGCCTCCTGGTTCGAGAAGGTCTCCCTCTCCTCCTGGTTCGAGAAGGTCTCCCTCTCCTTCTCGAACCAGGATGCTTCTCGAACCAGAAGAAGGTCTCCCTCTCCGTCTCGAACCAGGAGGCTCGGAGACTTCAGTTTAAGGAGCAAGTCAGCAAGACAGTCTAGTCTAGACGATTGGAAGCAGCGTGCCCGGGACCGCTATATATGAAAGACGGCTCTAGTTCAGGCCCAGTCCCTCCATGGGACGTAGGGCTGATAAAGAGGTAAGTAAGTAATCTGCCTTCTGTTTAGTGTCTGCAATAAAAAATCAGGTTGTGTTTGTTCTTTTACCATTGGCTACTCCAGACTATGTCCACATTCGTCTATGAACGTACTTGCCATAGCCACCGTTCCCGGTCAAGGACTTAATCAGATGATAGATGCATTGCCTGTGGCCTCCGTGACATAGTTGATAAGTGCGCGTCGACATCTTCGCTGAAAGTCTAGGTGCAATCCCCGACACAGACAAGAGTGTTCACAATTCACGGAGTATTTAAAAATTACTCCCAGATGGCGTCTAAACTCAATCTTATTCAGATCATCCAAATCGTCAAAATAAGTTTTTGCCCAGTAGTTGCTATCTCCTCCTTCTTAAAGATGGACTTCCCCAGTAATCTCTGTGAGGATGCCTAGACGCATTGCCTGCGTGACTATTGCACGGACTTCGGTACCAACCGTCACCATAATGTGTACATCTTTGTCACAGAGGTTAAGCATTGGTAATGTTCTCTGGCTTAACGCCAGCCGCAATGTCGCATCGTTGGCGCAGTCTATTGGTTTAGCCAACTCTCATTTGTTTTTTTCTAAGGTTCTGTGTTCTAACACCTTCCTCATTAAACTTACCAGCGCAGGGTAGAGCTAGAGATTTCTCCGTCTCTGAACTCTCTTCTGCAAGAGTGTCGGCTCTTTCCTTTCCGTGGATCTCTATAGACTTAAACTCATGCCGGTTCCTGGGGGCAAAAGTTTGTTGATTTCCCTATTCATGCCGTGCACATAGAATGGCCTTTACGTTTTATCAGGGTTTTTCGTTCGTTGCCGGCCCAACCACTACCGGAAGTTGATGACTTATTTCGATGGTTGTTGAACTTTCATTCCACTCCAGTTTGTTGTTTGTATCTTTTTTAAAAAAAACGCACCATAAATTTAAAAAAAAAACCTTATCAACCAGTACTGGGACACCCCTTTGAAAAGTAATCATCGATCTTTCGATGAGTAAATACTTCTTTCGCTTGGATTTTTAACACAAAAACGAACTTGACAAGCTTATGTATTTACCCCGGCCGGTTATCGTTCACAATCTCGTTTATGTGCCCTTAGATAAGTCACTAAATTCATAGAAGTTACCAGTTCGATAACAATGGACAAGATTAAGCGACAGAACATTGTCAAAACCTTATCTCGCCACGGTGTGCGTTAATTGAAATATATACAGCGAATTATTGGACAGGTTTGGTCTTTTGGTATTCGGCTCTGGAGGGATGAAGGTGCTTTTGGTGTTAACGGTCATTTTGGGTGCAACCACCGCCGCCAGCGTTCCGCCTGTCAAGCTGTATCATGAAGAGGGGAACACTGTCCAGCCGGAGATACACATCGTGGGCGGAGACCAGGCGACGTCGTTGGGAATGTTCCCTTATCAAGTTGGACTGCTTCTATCGAACGGCACTGCGAATGCGTGGTGTGGCGGATGTTTGATCTCAGAGAACTGGGTCGTGACTGCAGCTCATTGCACCTACGGGTAAGTGGACACGTGTTTCGCCACCAAGCCTTCGTGACAATCTGCTTCTTTGTTAGGAAGGTCCTGATTACCGTTTACCTGGGAGCTTTGAAGAGGACCGAGGCTGTGCAAACCATCAACAGCACAGAGTTCTACATTCATCAGGATTACAGCCCGAACACCGTGTACAATGACATCTCACTCATCAAACTGTCCGTTCCGGCCGTGTTGTCAGGTGAGTCGAATTCGGTTCAGTGATTGAGGACTTGCGTAACGCAAACCCTTCCGCAGATAACGTACAGCCAGCGGTGTTGCCAAGGAGATTGGGGACCATATCGGACTACGACGGAGACACTGCGATTACTTCGGGTTGGGGCAGGATCAGCGACAGTAAGTTCCCTTTCTTTTGGCCTGAAAAATATCCGCAGCTTAACGAACTTTGTTTTTTCTTTAAGACAGCACCACTGTGTCCAACGACCTGAATTTCATTTTCGTTCAAGTCACTCAAAATAACGTGTGTGCTTATGTGTATGGGTTCCTCCTCGTTGAAGACTCGCAATTGTGTGTGGCTACCAACTTCAAAGAAGGCAACAAGTCAACGTGCAACGGCGACTCTGGTGGTCCCATAGTAGTCAACGATTACCAACGCACTCTGATTGGGCTGACGTCGTATGGTCACAAGAATGGCTGTGATAAGGGATACCCAGTGGTCTTCACCCGCATCACGTCGCACTTGGAGTGGATTAAAAACATTTCTGGCGTTTACAATAATTAAAATGTACTTAATTCAGAAGTGAACAAAATTTGTTTTGTTTTAGCCTCAGTAGTAGTACTCATATTCGCTTACTTCTAGATCAAAATTACCATACTTTGGGTGGAGAAGCGAGCAGCAACATTGATTGAAGGGAACTCTAAAATGAATGCCGTCCAAAGAGCAACACAAATGGAAGATGACTGTCTGTGATGAAGATCATCGGGCCATTCTTAGAATTTTAAGATTCAGTATAAAATCAAGCAATTATCATGTTGGAATACAGTGAAACCAAAAGACAATTAAACAGTTATTATTAAACAGAAGTTTTTCTAAGCAGTTAAGGCCAAATCGCAACACCGCGCTCGGACTTTGACAGGCGTTGGTACGCGTTTTACGAGAATCTTATGTCAAAGCACGACACCCTCAGTTTTCCAAATCGAAGAACGCGCGCGTTTGACAAGTATACAAATTAAAGGCAAGGGTTTTTTTTTATTTTTTAAAATACATTTTATAAGAAAAATTAATGCAACTAGTATAAAAAAATCCCTGTGGGCGCCGTGGCGTAGTGGGTAGGTGCGTCGACTCCTACGCTCGAGGTCTAAGGTTCGAATCTCGAAAAAATCATCAAACATTTTTTCACGGCTCCATTTCTTTTCAGTCACTGACAATACTCAAAGAGTACAACTGTCTAGAAAAAGCTTCTTAGTCTCTCTCTCTCTCTCTGCTATCCGTTTTTGTCGGTTGATTTTGTTCACCAATGGTTTTTTCCTGGGTGTGCATGACTATTATTCTCCTCACAGTTTCTGGGTGGACTTTGATGTTACTGCTTCTCTCAAGGTTAGCACTCACTTTATTTGCAGTTATGAATGGTTCTTGGTCCACCATCCGCTTTATAACACGTTTATCTCTTTCAGTGAGCTTCGATGGGCGGCCTGATCTTAGCTTTGATTCGACCCGTCCGTCGTATCTAAAGCGATCAATTGTTCTCTGAATTGTTGACCGGCTTCTTGATGTTTCCTTTGATATTTCCGTATAGGACATTCTTTTTTCCACGTACAAATTTATAATAAACTGCCGCTCACTAACACTTAACTCTTTTTTAGCCATTTTTACCGTCCTTTTTTGAAAAATCTAAGAAAACAATAACTTTTTCTCGCGTCAACAACGACAATGTACAAATCAACAAGCACGCTGTGTCAAGAAACAATTGATAATGATAATGATATAATGATAATGGCGGCGCTACAGTCCGGGGTGGACCTGGGCCTAGCTTCTCACCAACCACTCGTGTTGTGCGTGCTATTGTTCTCTCACGAGTGGAGGGGACCTACAGTTTAATGCCGACTCCGAACGGCGTGATTGAGAAGCTTTTCTAGACAGTTATACTCTTTGAGCATTGTCAATGACTCGAAAGAGGTGGAGCCGCGAACAATTTTTTTTTTTTTTTGAAAAATTGTTTGTCTGGACTTGGATTCGAACCTAGACTGTGAAAGTCTAATGCGCATGGGTCGACGCACGAACCCACACGGCCACGGCGCCCACATCACACGTCAAGAAACAATTACAGTTGCAAAAAGAAACAGTTACAGTGTTTAAAGAAACAGTATTACCAGCTGTACGCAAACTTTTGTGGAGTGAATTTCGGAACTTCTTTTGGTTTTTGTTATGTTTTTTTTAAATGAATAATAATTTTTAATTTATTTTGTTGAAAACTGAAACCTGAGACGTTGTTTTATTGGAATTTACCTTTCAAAAATATTTTTAGCTTATATTAGGTGAATGACAGCCATTTTTTTCCAAATTGCATCATTGTACGCAAACTTTTGTGGAGCACTGTACTTAATTCAGAAGTGAACAAAACTTGTTTTGTTTTAGCCTCAGTAGTAGTACTCATATTCGCTTACTTTTAGATCAAAATTTCCATACTTTGGGTGGAGAAGCGAGCAGCAAAATTGATTGAAGGGCAGTTCTGTTAGACGAAGTAAGACCAAACAAGAACTCTTAAATGAATGCCGTCCAAAGAGCAACACAAATGGAAGATGACTGCCTGTGATGAAGATCATCGGGCCATTCTTAGAATTTTAAGATTCAGTATAAAATCAAGCAATTATCATGTTGGAATACAGTGAAACCAAAAGACAATTAAACAGTTATTATTAAACAGAAGTTTTTCTAGACAGTTAAGGCCAAATCGCAATAGCGCGTTCGCGCGTTCGGACTTTGACAGGCGTTGGTACGCGTTTTACCGATTTTACGAGAATCTTATGTCAAAGCACAGCACGCTTGAAATAGAACGCACGCGTTTGACAAGTATACAAATTATATTCAAGGGTTTTTTTATTTTCTAAAATACATTTTATAAGAAAAAATATGCAATTAGTATAAATAAAATCCCTACAAAAAATTAATTACCTAAGCTATGTTCAGACGATAGCCAGGTCTGCAAATATTGTCAGATCTGTCACTGTAAAAATTGTTCCAAATGTCTTAAGACCGTCTGAACTTACAATTTTATCTGACAATATTTGCGGAAAACACTTTGCCAGGTCATTGTCAGATCCACATCTGACAATGAAATTGTTTGGTATCTGGCAATCGTCTGAACACACAATTGTGCCATTGTCAGATGTTTAGGAAATTTGCAGATATTTGCTATTGTCAGAGGTGCTATGTTTACAACGTCTGACAATTTTTTTATTGTCAGATAATTTTTCACATTTGAAAAGCAAAAGTTACGGTGCATTTTTTGCTATGGAAAGAAAGTAAGAAAACGATCCAACATTTCGTCCGATTGAGGTTATACCACTTTCGCAGTCCCCATTATCTGAAAAAAAAAACAAAAAGTTAAAAAATCATATCGGAAGAAAGTTGAGAGTGAGTGGTCCCGCTCCTCAACTCTCAATTCACAATCAATTTTGCATAAAGTCCCTCCTGCTGACAGCGGACCACCCAATCCTTCGTCCAAACACGCCTACGCTTTTATGTCAATTCATCCTCCTCGCTGCTTGCCAATACGCACGCGGTCTAAACAATCGCAAGTGCATCTTTTTCCCATTTCAATTATTTTATCAATTTATTATTTCATTAAAATTCTCAACAAAACAAACATCACTCAGCGCCGAACGAAAAAAAAGTTTGTAATTTGGCTGATATTGCCTGTCAACGAATCTGCAAATTTTTTGTAAACAAACGTCTGTCAACCGTGTGAACTGACGATTTTCAACCTAACAACATTGCCAGGCAACGTATTGTCAGGCAAACCGACAATGAAATTGTCAGAGTTTGAGACAAAATGGTCGCTTTACGCTTGAACAACGTTGGAAAATATTGAAAACTTATTTCCAAAGTGAGTGCTGTGTAGCACAAACAGTGCGTTTTCTGAAATTATGCTTTTCTGACGCATTTTTATCTCGGAGGCTACTTTAACAAACAAAATTGCCGTATCTGGGTCTCGAAAAACGAAAACCCGCACGTTATTGTCGAGAAGACAATGCATCTGCAGAGAGTGACAGTTTGGTTCGAATTGTGGAGTGGTGGCATAATTGGACCATTTGTCTTCGAAAATGAGGCTGGAAACAACTTTTCGGTCAACGGTGGGCGTTACAGAGCCATGTTAACCGACTTTTTTACTGAAATTAAAGACATGGATTTGGACGACCTCTGGTTCATGCAGGATGGCGCGCCATGCCGCACAGCCCGTGCCTCAATCGATCTTTTGCGCACGAACTTCCCAAATCGTGTTATCAGCCCTCTTGACGATGTCAATTGGCCGCCTCGGAGCTGCGATTTTGACCCCATTTGGACTTTTTTTTTGTGAGGAACCGTGAAGGTCCGTTGTTATGCCAACAATCTGGAAACGATTCAAACACTTAAGGCCAATATTATCCAAGCAATCGGTGAGCTACAGCCCGAAACCATCAACAAGGTCTTGGAAAATTGGGGTGACAGAATGCGATGCGCTACTGCGAAGACAGCCGAGGGAATGTTTGTTCTTACTAATAAAGCCATAATACATGGACAAATTAATTAATTTTGCATTTGCATTAATTGCATTTTTAAAAAGAGACTTGTATTTCGTCCACCCTGTGTATGCATGTTGGTTGATTGCTCAAACACAATATAAAGAAAAAATAGAAGTAGTTATTGAATGCTTTCAATAAAACACCAAATATCACCAAATAACGCTCTTAAACCTGAAACACTGCGTTGGCGCTAACTTAACGCAATGCGTTACGCAGGCAGTCCATCAGGCAACTTCCAGATAACAATCCAAGTTTAACAGGTTTTTTCACGTTTCAAATTTTGCAATTAAATGTCAAAATACAAACATAAGCACGAAAAACACTCGATTTGTACGGGAAGTGTCAAAACGCACGCAAATGTTGAAAGTTTTGCGTGACAGAGTGTGTTGTTTACTTTGATAACGTTGCTTTCATGGTTTAACCAACTTTATATTACCAGCACAACGCAAAATTTCAAGCTGCGTCATTGTATTGCTTCTGTTCAAAATCAAACGTCACTCGACGGTAGCACCAACGCAGTATTGTGTTTGAGCCATTATCACAAAACTCTTCACATTATATTTATAACTCGTGATGACATTGACGGAAGCAGCTTCTAGTACTTCGCCTCGATGAATGCTTTCGCTATCTTCGCAAAATGGCTGCATTTTATACCAACGAATTCGCCATGACTTCACAAAAGTGCAATAAATCTTAGACAATCCCATTAAATTGCATAACTCACCCAATAAATGGCTTCGATCACTTCAACTAATCTGCCGCCTTCCACTCCACAGTCTCTCTATCTACAAAATTCCGGCAGCAGATTAGACCTATCGCACAAAGTGGATTAGCTTTATCGTTCACTAATTCTCCAAACAATTTATACTTTACTTATGCCCAGATAAGGATCTGCTAATCGATTAAGTGCAATGCTATAAATATTTCCGTACAACCCTCTTGAGACCGATTCGCAAATCACTAGTCAAAAATGAAACTCCTAGTCGGAATAACTTTGCTGGTCACCGCAGTAGTGGCGGATGTCGACTGGACTCACGTCGGCCCAAAGAATATCGACGATCGTTTCAGAAGCACTGCAGTGGGTATTTCGCCCCCCGAAGGACGAATCACCAATGGCGAGGCGGCCAGTCCCAAACAATTCCCCTATCAAGTCGGATTAATGCTGCAACTGCCCCAGGGTCGCGCTTGGTGCGGAGGAACCCTCATCTCGAACCGATGGATTGTGACAGCTGCTCATTGCACAGACAGGTAAGACGGGCCTTAGTTCATCTGGGGACATCAGAGTACGTATTTTGAAAACTTTCAGTGCGCAGAGTGTGGAGGTGTATTTGGGTGCAACGAATCGAACTGACAGGTCTGAAGATGGCCAGCAGATCGTCTTCGTTTCGAAGAACTACATCACTGTTCACGAAAACTGGGATCCGTCTCTGTTGTTGAATGATATTTCGGTGATAAAACTCCCAGCTCCAGTTGAATTTAACGGTACAACAGAGAGTTTTCACCTTTTCCCTACACCCGTCCTTAAATCCAATCAATTCCAGATAACGTACAACCGGCCAGACTTCCAAAGTTGGGTGAATCAGCAGCGTACGCGGGAGAGACAGTCGTCGCATCCGGATGGGGCAAGGACAGTGATTGTAGGAACCCAATGTCAGAGTATTCCATAGAGCGGATGTGAATAGAGTTTTGTATTTTTCAGCCGCAAAAGCAGCGTCAGAAATTCTACGATGGGTTGAGGTTCCGATTATGGAGAACAAGGTGTGCAATCGATACTACGTGGGCGTGATAAAGGACACGCACATCTGCATCAGCACGAAGGGTGGGAAGTCCACGTGCAACGGAGACTCCGGTGGCCCGATTGTCTTGGCCGATGGCAGCAACACACTGATTGGAGCGACTTCGTTTGGCATTGTCCTCGGGTGTGAAGTGGGATTCCCTGGTGTGTTCACAAGGATTACTGCCTATTTGGACTGGATCAAGGATACAACCGGTGTATCAAATGAATAATAAAATGGTTTTTGAAATATTGTGTTCGAGGTTTTAAGAGTTTAGAGGTTTAAGCTATAAGTGACGAAAACTCGTTAAAAGTGAAAGAGTAAGTACAGTAAGAATAAGTACTCCGAGTTCCGACTTGTGACTGTGTACCGTCAAAGTATTTTGTCATTGTTAGTGTACGCCTGAGCTAATATTGCCACATAGTTTTGAGGGTCCTAGACAAGCCAATTTTTGTTACCTAGGCGACGTATTTTTGCGTCTGCAGTCCCCTCGATTGGAAAACTCGATCAACCTTTCTTCTGAGCTGATATTTGAAAACACTATTAGCCAAAACATTGCAGTTCAGCCACGTTGACGTGACCCTTTACCTTCCTTCGATAAGTTCCCATTCGCCTTCAACTAGACCTTATAATAAGCAATATTTGGCTGGGATAAGGTTTACAACCACCGTACGCGCATTCGCTGATTGGACTCTGAAAATGACATTTTCCCAACTTCGATTTTTTAAAGAAAATATACAAGGCTGCTTTTTTGTTCAGAAGACATCTACTTTTTATTGATTAATTTATGTTCCACTAGGATGACCCCATTTTCTCTTTGATCCAATCCACATAAGTAGTAATCCTTGTGAATACGCCGGGAAACTGAACCTCACAGCCAAAGACGATGCCAAACGACGTCGCCCCCACTAATGTGTTACTTCCATCGGCTAGAATCAGAGGACCACCCGAGTCTCCGTTGCAAGTCGACTTCCTTCCCTTGGTGTCAATGCAAATATTCGAATCCTTCACAGCGCCCAAGTAATAGCGACCGCATCTCCTGTTCGCCATCACCGGCACTTCAATCCAGCGCAACATTTGTGAGGCACCCTGTGCTCCTAGAGGGGAAAACGGTTACATTGAGACTGGGAAAGTTAGGTGAGGCCTTACTGTCACTATCGCGACCCCATCCAGAGGCGATGACCTTCTCGCCGTCGTAGGTGGAGGTGTCACCATCCTTTGGGAGATTAGCTGGCTTGATGTAATCTTAAAGGAGAGGATTCATGTTCATCAATTGGAGATGGAAAACTGAGGGGTCTCTTGAACAAACCATTTAACTCAACAGGACTTGGGAGCTTCAGCAGGGAAATGTCGTTCAACAGGTTCTCCGCATCCCATCCCTCGTGAACGAAGATATTTTCCTTCGCGACTTGCACAATTTGCTGTCCCTCCTCCGAGCGATCAGTTCGATTTGTGGCACCCAGATACACGTCCGCACTATCAACCCTAAAATGAGATGATTGCTTGTGAGATACCTGACTTTGGCTGGACTGCAACTCACTCACCCATCAGCACAATGCGCTGCAGACACGATCCACTGATTGGAGATCAAGGTTCCCCCGCACCAGGCCTTTCCGTTGGGCAAGTTGAGCAAGAGTCCGACTTGGTAAGGGAATTGTTTCCGTTCTGCCACCTCCCCGTTGGTTATGCGTCCGCCCTTCGATACCCCATTCGGGTTCACCACGATCCGATCGTCGACATCCCTCGGAGGCACCATGTCCCAATCAATGGGGTTAAACGCGACCACGATGTGGACGAGCAGGCTGATAACTACAAAGCGCTTCATTGTCTAACTTGACTGTGAGTGGTGACGATACTACGATGCGTATTTATAGCAGGAGCTGTAGCATTGGCGGTTGGATTGTTGATACGCATCACGGTTAAGGTTAAGTGCTGCCAGCGTCCTGTGGATTGCAACGATTAGAACATCATAAAGTGAGTATCGGCACTTAAGCGTTATCGCCGCCTGCTGTTCGAGGTGAATATTTAACGAAACTGTCCCCGATAGCGACAGTGGTTGGAGAGCGAACGAAAGGTGAGGCCTCTTCAAATGGAAGGTTTTGAGTGAGACTGCAAAACAAGTACATGGTCGATATAGGGCCGAGTTGGTACTTGTTGGGTGCAGTCGATATTTTGTGGAGAGGGAGTTTTGTTTTCGGCGTGGATAAGAATTTCGTTTAACTCGTAGGTTTCGGTAACACGGATTGTATAATCGAATTTAGTGGTTCACACGCCGGGGGTTGGAACATAAAGTGAAATCGAAGAAATGGGCCGTTCGGGTTCGTTGGCTGCGGGAACGGCGTTTAATGCGATTGATTACTGAGTTAGGCTTATGTAATACGATCAGTTGTGGAATTCCCGAGCATCTATTAGTAGTTGCAGTGAATTTTGGTTTGTTGGAGTTTTTTCAGAGAACACAGCCAAACTTGGGAAAGCAGCCAGAGATCCATTTTTAGTGCATGAACGGATTGATTTAGCGTTTGCCACATTCAGGTGTATGTAGTTTATGAAAATATCTACCCAATTTCCTATGGTTTACGCTAACAACAAAGTGTTACGCCATCTCTTATCCATCTACCGAATTTGGAGACGCATCGCTCATCTATCTTCAGATCGAAGTTTGTAGATCGGTGCATGTCTCTAACTCGATTGTCGGAATAGCCTTGAGGATGTTGGCCGAAGCCTTCTGTAGGTGTTCCCCTTCAATTCTAATTTGAGTTTAGGAAACATTCAGAAGTCGTACGATGGTAGATCTGTCGAGTACGAGAAATCGACTTCGTCTAGATCGGGGGGACGGTATTCTCTTCTATCATCGTCCGTTGTGTTGAGTGGAACATTCTGCCTGACAGCGGTTTTTGTGTGCTCATCGCCGTTTAAAAGTCTGCAGAAATGATTTTTCAAAATTCTCAGTATCGACTGCGAATCTACTACTAGTTGCCCATTCTCGTCCCGGCAGGCTGCTGTCCGAACTTTATACCTGTTCGATAAAAGTTTTACCCTTTGGTAAAACTTTCGGACATCATTCCTGCCATAACACCTCTCCATCTCCTCGATCGCGCGCTTCTCGTACTCTTTTTTTTTTCTTCCTGAGAAGCCGGTTCTCTTCCCTTCAGAAGAAAGTTAGAGCTCATGAACAGCTCTCGTAGTTCGATGCAGCGTTGCCTTGTAGGCTTCTTGTTTTGCTGCATGTGCCTGCCTGCACTCGTTGTCAAGCCAGGGGTTTTTCCTAGGTGGTGTTTTAAAACCCACCACATCAGTAGCAGCTTCTCTGATCGCTTTTTGACAACGTTTCCATTCTTCGTCTATTGTATTGGTATAGGCGAGGTCGAACTTTCGGAGAGTTTCAGGGAGACTCGATCGGCAAAGTTCCTGGCAGATGGAATTAATTTCTTAAAATTGCAATGTAAAGAAACAGGGACTAATAGTTCCATCAAAGAACTAAGCAAGAATACTGGGCTTAGTCACGTCAAATTGAACCATTTTCAAACCTTGACAGAGACTGTTGTTAAAATCGCCAAATCGGTTAGACTTTTCTTCCAGTTACAAAAATCCTCAAATTCTTTAACTCACCTCATCTATTCTATATAAATAATTTAAGACTTCTATGCTTCGGAATTGTGATGTTAAAACACTTTATTTTTGGCGCTAAGCTCGTACGCGTCAATCTCAACAAACACGCCGCCGTTCAGTAAACTGTGTAGAGACTTACCATGAGCGGATTGTAGGGCTGATGATGATTATACGAGTATAAATAGAGCTTATTCCCTTGATAGTTGTTGGATTACTCAAAGGGCCAACTTGCTTGTAGTTCTACCAAACGATGGTGAGATTGCACTGTCTGAACACACTTGTCGTTGACCCTCGCCGCGGAGGTTGTGGGACAATGCAACAGATGACGATTGAGTTGACGGTCACAAGTGGGAAATAAGCCCAACAATTGACCAACTTCGTGCGCCCAATTGTAGGCAGCAAAATATAGTGCTTGTGGTTAAGGATAAGGTCTAAAGATGAAGAAGAATTAAAATACTGCTCTTATCTTAAATAACAGAAGGCTGCATGATTCCAAAGAAGCAAAATCAAGCCCAAATGTTTTGAAGACCTCTGTAGACACAACCTCAGTGTCTCGCAGCTACAAATTATGACCCCTTAGAAAGTAATCTTTCACAAAGTCATCAGACTATTTCTACGATACCAGATAAGCCTCGAAACGTTTCTCCACTTTTCAAAACCAAATTTCATCAGAAGATTTTGTTTTTGTCTTTTACTGGCCAATTTTATTGGATAAAATCGAAATTCCCCAATAAATTGATTTCGGAAATGATATCAAGATCGATAAATCGTTAAGTTTAGATATCGAATCTTTATGACGTCTGTATGGATTTCAATGGTGATTTACTTGATAGAGATTTGACCTCTGGTTAGGCAATGAATGAGTGATGTCATCTTTCGAGGAAATTATTTTTTATTTAACTAAAGCACTGTTCCACTGTCGTGTCGAAATGTCCTTCACGGCGTGACTCCAGAAGTCTGTTCGATCCATACCAAAAATGATGTGACTCGCGAAAACCCAGCTGGAAAACCCCATTCACACGCATAAGGTACCACAAACGAGGCGACACCGATGATGGTATCCGTGCCTTCGAGTATAAGTGGTCCACCATTGTCACCTTCGCAGGTTGACTTTCCGGCGCCTTGGGCGCATAAATGCGTAGTCTCCATCCGCCCGAATATTGTTGCGCACTTTGCGTTGGTTATCACTGGAACGTCAGTCCATTGCAGCAAAGAAGAAACTGTTGTACTCTCTGTGGCGTGGAAACGAACTGTCAGACAATGCATGGCCGAAGGAAGAATACTCACCATCAGTCACCTTGCCCCAGCCGGAGGCAATGGCTGTTTCCCACGAGAACGTAGGAGCTCTGCCAGTGAATGAGGGCAAGCTTGCCGGCTTGATGTAGTCTGGAAAGGGAAAGATCCATGGAAAAAACTCTCCAAAGGATGTCCTTCAAGCTGCTTACCAGAGAAAGTGACTGGTTCGGGCAATCGAATCAAGGCAATGTCATTGGTCAGTGTCCAATAATCGTACTCCGGGTGCACAATGACTGTCTTGTTGTCCACTTCCACGTCCATAATTATTTCACCCGTGTCGCCAACTGGATTGCTCCTTAAGGTGCCAAGAATAACCCTGATGTTCCGGACACTAGCGGCGCAATGAAAAATGCATCACAAAACTGCACCCTGATCCCTAATCACTTTAAACTCACTCAACTCCACAACTGGCCGCTGTTAGCACCCATCGATCTGAAATTAAGGTACCTCCACCCCAGGAGTAGGATCCGTCCAGATTCTCCAGCAGGAGACCTGCTTGAAATGGGATTTGCTTGGCGACCGCTGTTTGGCCATTTGTGATTCGACTCTCGATCCCAGGTCCCTCCGAGGGCGCCAGTGGGAGACGGACTTGTCTCATTCTTGGCTGAACAGCACTGAAGTCGATTGTGTCAAAGGATCCTGCCACTGAGGATGCCAGGAGAGAGAACGCCACCAGGAGCTTCATACTTGTCGGGTGAAGAATCGAAGACCAATTAAAAGCCTTTGGGATGACCAAAGGGGTTTATATAGACTGAGGAGTTGAGGAAATGTACACGTCTTGTATAATTATATGGCCAGAGTGTGTTAGATACGATACCTTACGATAAGACTAGAATTTGGCGTATAGTGAGTCATAAACAAAAAATAAATTCGAAAGCTGGGTTTTTCGAAAATTGTAAACTGAGTCGATAACAATCAGCAATTATGGGAGGGGGGAGAATGCGTTGGATAATTGGTCAGAAAGCTGATAATCTTTCCCGAGATGCATAGCGGTCAATAATTTGTTGAACAGAAGCATCGAATGCTTCTGAGGTAAAGCCACTGAACCTACAAATTTTCTATGTTCTCCGTCAATTGATGTGGAATTGACGAAAGATTTGGTTGGCGTCCATGCTATCAAAGTAACTTTTGAAGTGAATATGACGAAAAGCTTTTTGTGAAAAGTTTGTGATTGTTGGTGCACCCGTACCGTGGATTTGCGATTTCGATTTGAAATTGTTCATACTTGCGTGCTTTATAAACAAAAATTGTGAAATGCAGGGTGACACTTTAAGTCTCCATTTTGAAAAATCACCAGTTCAGTAAATTTGGCACGCTATTGTTTGACCAGTTGTAACATAGGGCAAGATTTTGTTGAAAACAAACGTTTTTTTTTCGCGCCAATAGAATTAATTACAGCAAAAAAAACAGTCAACATCGTTCGGTTATAATTATTACACTGGAAAAGTAGGGCCAAGATAATAATACACTTTTCACAGCTAACGGTTCCCCCTGCGGGTCAACTATGCCGAACTTGCGCCAGTTTTTTTCGTGTCCCTTGAGGCCTTGTATAACGGAGTTCGGAAAAGGATGGTTTCACACTTCTGGTAGTTGATTTTCAATTTCCAGTCGTCGCAAAATCGCTGAATTTTCTCGAAGTCACATTGCAGGTGGATGTTGATGTCCTCAACCTTCGGGGCTGTCCTGTATGCCACCAAGTCATCGGCATATGCGATCAAGTGCTGCATGGAGCCAATCAGTTCGCTGGTGAAAATAGTGAAGAGGATTGGTGTGTTAACTGCACCCTGCTGGAGCCCATTTTTTATGTGGAAAACTTTGGTAGAAGTCATGTTACCACTTTTAACAACAAAACTTCTACCTGCTACCATGTCATAAATCGTGTAAAGCAGCGACTTGCTTGTACCCATCCTCGTCAACTTAAGGAATAGACCTTCTAACCATACGGTGTCGAATGACTTTGCCAAGTCAACGAGGCAGGCCCCGGTACACTGGGTGTCGGAATGCTTTCTTCCATTGAATGGGCACCAATTTTGACGCAGCATGTGCAGTATCATTCCCCGCCCCAAATCCAAATTGGTTGTTCGGTATTATTTTTCTGTCCTCAGTCCACTGTATCAGAACTCTATTGACAATCTTCTCGAAAACTTTGCTTATGCATGGAAGGCGACTAATCGACCGACGATTTTTCGGAAGAGAGGAATCTTTGTCCCCTTAAGCTTAAGGATATAGAAATATAACCGCGGTATCGATGAATTGACGTTTGATTTCATTGAATTGTGAAGTGTATTGAATAACAAAACAAATAAGACAGGCCTGAAGTTGAAGGAACAAATGGGATGTTGCAATGAGGCAAATACGAGCAAATCACAATAGGACATCTGTTTTCTTTGCAGTCTCATCCGAAACAATAAAATCTGTTTTTGTATATCCACTTGAGAGTGACTGCTGTGTTAATAGAGCAGCGCGTCACTGTGCACCCGATATGTTCTCTTTCCAATCGAAGATCAAGATCTATCAGAAATTCCGTTCAATTGCTTGCCTACAGGGATGACATTGACGTGATTGGGCTAACACAGCGTCAATGAGAGCAGAGCCTATATAAATGTCACAAACGCACACTTCTAATCATCAGTCTTGAAAAGCATTCCTACAAATGAAGGCCCTAGTTATTTTCGCACTTCTGACAGCCTCTGCTGCTACGGAAGATCGTCAACTCGATTTGACGAACAGCAGCCAATTGATTGCACCAAAGGACTCATTTCAATCCAGTCTCATTGTCAATGGACGGCTCGCCAGGCGAACGCAGTTCCCATACCAAGTGGGTCTTATGCTGGACAGCGGTAACGGAGGCGAAATGACGTGGTGTGGTGGTACGTTGATCTCACGCCAATGGGTCTTGACTGCTGCTCACTGCACTGACTCGTAAGTGGATCTCTGTTAGTCTTCAAGTCATAGGCTTCATGTGGTGCATATCCCTTTATAGCGTCGTAGAAGCCGATGTGTATCTTGGAGCTTTTGATCGTACGAACCCGAAGGAGCCTGGTCAGAGGAGAATTCACGTCAACAAGAGTAACATCATTGTTCACGAAAACTGGGACCAAAAAGAATTCACAAACGACATCTCCTTGATCAAGTTGCCCTCCCCAGTTAGATTTAATTGTGAGTTGAGGGAAAGCGGATACTTCAATGGAACTGGGACTAATTTCATCCATTTGCAGCCTACATTAGGCCCGCAAGACTGCCAAAGAAGAGTGGGAACTACTCGGACTATGTTGGTGCGAAGACCATAGCCTCTGGTTGGGGCAAGATTAAAGACTGTAAGTGACGATGCCAAGGGGTTCTTCTTGATAAAATGCATGTTTCATTCGAATTTCAGCCGATAATGTCGTCACCAACAAACTTCGATGGATTAAAGTTCCAATCATGCCCAACTCTGAATGCGCTCCATACTTCAATCATCCAGTTGTGAACGACGCACACATTTGCCTCAGAGCCGAGAAAGCTAAGTCCGTTTGCAACGGTGACTCTGGTGGTCCACTCATTTTGGCTGATGGAAGCCGAACTGTCATCGGGGCAACTTCATTTGGTTTGGATAATAGCTGCGAGAAGTCATTCCCAGGTGTATTCACTCGTGTCACCTCCTACTTGGACTGGATCGCCGAGCACACTGGTATTGTCAACAAGTAAAGAGTTTTAAAAATAAATCAATTTTGAATGAGCATCGAAAGCATGGGGTTTTTGTGGTGTGTGAATTGTTGTGTCTAAGACTTTTGAACGAATGTATTGCAGTATTCAACGACGATAAAGTGCCACGAACAAAAAATGGATTGTGTGATTTGAACACATAATAGAGCTGCTACATAAATTCCACAGTGATTTTCGAAAAGATGGACTCCATAAACGGCCAACTTAAGGAAGGACATAAACATCACGATCAATCGCTAGATGGCAATTTCAAAACGATCGCGAAAATTGACTAGGGGCTGATCGGGGTTAATAATGGCTCAAATTACATGTCACCACATAAAAGACCACTTAATGCGTCGAAAAAATATATAAAGTAATGGGTGGGCCATCTGTTGGATTCTTTTTGACTCACACATACAGTACCTCACAAAATTGAGCATACACCCATCAGAACAAAGAAAATTAAAAAAAATTGTAGAGAATAGAGTTTGCTAAGCAATATGTAAATCACTTAGAAAGCTTTTGAGAAAGTCTGGTAATGTTTTCAAACGGAACAACAGGTTCAGGTAATCTGCAAGTCGTTTGGAATGAAGTAAACTTCTTCTTCTTAGGGCGCTACAATCCGAGGTGGACCTGGGCCTCACTCAACATGCCTCTCCAGTCAGCACGATCTTTCGCCAGCTGTCTCCAGTTTCGCACACCAAGCCGGCCGAGGTCCCCCTCGACTTGTGTGCGCCATCTTGTACGTGGACGTCCTCTGTTGCGTTGTCCCACAGGCTCAGAGTCAAAGACTCTTCGGGCCGGAGCTAAGTTGTCCATACACTCTACATGGCCTAGCCATCTTATGCGTTGGATCCGTAGACGCCTGGCTAGACTCATGTCGCTGTACAGCCCATACAGTTCGTGGTTGAACCTTCTCCCCCAAATGCCATCAACGCGAACAGGACCAAAGATCGCGCGCAGAACTTTTCTCTCGAAAAGGCCAAGAAACTCTTTATCCGCTTGGGATATTGTCCATGCCTCTGCGCCTTACAGCAGGACTGGGATGATCAAGGTCTTGTATAGAGTCAGCTTGGTCTTCCGAAAGAGGGCTCTACCAAAATGGTGGTATCTGCAAGAATGCCCTCAAAGTCGAATCCTTCTCTCTGCAGTCTATGCTAGTCAGGGACTGTAACAGACAACTGGATCAACTGAACAAAATCAACATGTTCACCATTTAATGGAACCCTGGTCATGAAGGTTTCGAAGGCGAGACGAGAGTGCCGTCTATTTGCTGGACTAGAGCCCTTTTTCGGCGCAACTTCCAGCCACTCTAGACAGTCGTCAAGAACAGGTGGCATAAAGAGAAAAAAAGATACTGGACTAAAGCTTCCGCGCTAAGGCACACCAATCTGTTAATTTGCTCAGATGGTACCAAACCTCAAAGACTTCTCGGTTCGGGAAAAAGAGACTATGACATCATAAAAGCTTATTTCACTGGCAACTGAGCACTCAAATACTATTTTAAAAATCGTAGCCTATCAGAAAATGACAGGTGATGATCGATCAGAAGTCGGCAGGGAATTGCTGTGACGAGGGAGACAGATCTGAATCCATGATCTGCCAATGTCAGAGGCCAGAAGAAGGCTCCTTCAATTTAGGCACTAAGTCGGTATTAAGGTTCGATAAGGGCCTTAATCTTCTTCTTTTTCTTCTTTTTAGGGCGCTACAGTCTGAGGTGGGCCTGGACCCTAATCTGCACTAGGGTAATGACGGGTCGGCAGAATAGATCAGTACTTGATCGAGGTGCCTTGCTGACCCATCACTCATAATAATAATAAGGATTTTACTTTGAGGACTGCGTCCCACCCTTTGAAACGGATTGTTAGCTACAGGGTGTTCTAAGTCGGAAAAGAGTAGTTGGAATACATGATTATAACCTCAAGTGGCTTTAATTTGACACATAGGGTGGCGCAAGCTTTATTTTTTACTTTTGATAGCACCGGACTTGCGAGCCAAAGAGCACAATCCAATTCAGTCTACAGAATTAAATTGTGCACACTCTTTGAGGCTCTGTAAAGCTTAAATCCTCACTAAGCACTGTTCCCAGTAACCTACGAGTGCTAATCAAACATGATCGTTCAAAAAGTGCCAACAACTTGAGAGGAAGGCATTCTCAAGAGCTCGTGCCATGCAAGTTGATCTTGAAAACGTCTGCACACGTCAGGCGATTGCATTTTCCACTCAGACAAACATGAGGACCCTCGAAGTAGATCACTTTCTTATCAAAACCCCTCAACTAGTGTGGAGTATATAAATGTCATGGACGATCACTCTCAATCATCAGTCTTGGAAAGCATTTCTCAGAATGAAAGTCTTGATTGTTGTCGCACTTTTGGCAGCCTCTGCTGCTGCAGTAAATTGGGATGAAGTCATCCCCATGAACGTCGATCACTTGATCGAGCCACGAGGAACATCGATGGACGGTCGCATCACCAATGGACAGATCGCAAGGGCTAAGCAATTCCCATACCAGGCCGGTCTTATGTTGCACACCGCCAAGGGATCCGGTTGGTGTGGCGGTACCTTGATCTCAAACCAATGGATCTTGACTGCTGCTCACTGCACTGACTCGTAAGTGGATTCTCGGCTGTCTTCAGGTCACAGCCTTGATGTGGTGCATGTTCCTTTGCAGAGTCTCATCAGTCGATGTGTACCTGGGAGCCGTTGACCGTACCAACCCGAAGGAAGCCGGCCAGAAGATCATCCGCGTTGACAAGAGGAACATCATTGTCCACGAACACTGGAACCCAAGCACCATCCAAAACGACATCTCCTTGATCAAGTTGCCATCCCCAGTGGCATTGAATGGTGAGTTGAGCTGAAGCTGATCACTCAGCTAGGCACTGAGGCTGCTCTCTTTCATTTTCAGACTACATCAAGCCCGCGAAGTTGCCAAAGATGAACGGACACTACTCCAACTACTCCGGTGCCAAGGCCATCGCCTCCGGTTGGGGCAAGATCACCGACTGTAAGTGGCCTTAACTAACGTGGTTGCTAGACCGGCTTCATGATCCTTTCGAATTTCAGCTGCAAACGCCGCCACTGACAAACTTCGATGGGTTGAGGTCCCAATCATTTCCAACTCTGCCTGCTCCCCATACTTCGCCGGCTCAGTGAAGGACACAAACGTCTGCATCAGCACCAAGGGAGCTAAGTCCACCTGCAACGGTGATTCCGGTGGTCCACTCGTGTTGGCCGACGGAACCCAGACTGTCATTGGAGCCACCTCGTTCGGCATCGCCTTGGGCTGCGAGAAGGGATGGCCAGGCGTATTCACCCGCGTCACCTCCTACTTGGACTGGATCGCCAAGCACAGTGGCGTCGCCAACAAGTGAAGAGTTTCAAAATACTTGTGAATAATAAAATTTGAATGAACATAGAAAACTTGTTGGTTTTTTGTGACGGAATTTAAGAAAACATCGCTTCTATCCGTGAAAGTTTGCAGGCATTCGAGGCATTCGATTTCGCGTCGCTCACAACATGTAGGGAACATGTTCCGGAATATTGTAGGCTCTTTCAAACTGAGACCACGACAATAAGGCTCTGTCATAGCTTAAAAGCCTTGTGATATCCGAATGCTACGACAACCAGGCTGCGATTCCTAACCGCCTTAAACTGTACATAAATAAGTGAAACTTACTTTTTGACTCTACTGTAAGTGACGTCACAAGTTATTTTATATCTAGATCAATTTTCCAAAAGTTAGATTCGTTGCGAGATTTACTCCAACGTACACAAAATAAACATTTTGGCAGATTTGCAAATTTTGACGTTTAAACCGACAACTCAACAAGAACAACAGTATCAAATGAAAATAAGTGCGTTCACCAGGGCTGGGAAAACCTGAAATCTGAGATTAAAATTTGCAATATCCGAATCGAAAATCACATGCGAGTAAGATAAGATTGATACTAAGTTCGTCCCTCATCCAATGAATAAATGAAATCGTATAATTTGTCCGTGTGACCGTTATCTATGTGAACGAAATGGAACAATACGCTGACTGGCCGATGGTGTGATCGGTTTAAAGGTTGATATTTGCATTGTATTAATTTCTATGAACAGATTGGCTTTAGGTATCTTGACGAAAATCTGAAGAATATTTTCCATTTCAAAAGGCGCGATGGATTCCACTCTGTGTATATAAATACATCACTAACATTTCGCGGTCAAGAACGCTGATGAAAACGTTGAAGAGAACACGCTACAGTTTCTTTTCTCGTCAGCACACTTGCTCAAAACACAGATGAAACACAAGGTGTCTAAGGAACACTTTCTTTTTCGAGTGGTGCTACAGTCCGAGGTGGACTTGGCCCTAGGTTCTAAAACTACCATCCGTGTTCAGAGTTATGAGGGAACTTCTGGCTGCCCTCAAGACCAAAACTGCCTCCGAATTGACTACACTCCTATCTGAGAATCCATAGAGTTGATGATTGTATCTGCTATATTTTGGTTCGAAATGATACCCTGAGTGGCCACTAAGAAATGGTATCTATTCAGTTCTCGATTTTTGACCAAAATCGCTCGTATGTTCATATCTCATCGACAAGTCTTCAAAACCAAAAAAAAGTAGGCCTTATCTTTTTGCATCTCACCCGTCTTTGGCTTATCGGCTGGTATTTAAACGGCTTCTGTCACCAGCAGAGCTTCAATTGTTTCCGATTGTCCGCTCGGGAAGAATGAAGTTCTTGATAGTGTTGTCCTTACTCGCCGCCTCTGCGGCTGCATCGTTTGACAACGTTGATTTCAGCAAGGTCCTTCCGAGGAACCGTGACGCTCCTTTCCCAATCAACAGACCGCGAGTTTCTGCGGTCGACGGTCGAATTACAAATGGACAAGCAGCTGCCGCCGCGCAATTTCCCTACCAAGCAGGACTTCTGTTGGGATACCCCGAAGGTTACTACTGGTGCGGAGGTTCCCTGATTTCAGATGAATGGGTGTTGACAGCCGCCCATTGCACTGATGGGTAAGTACGAGTCCCGAATGCCAGATGAATCGTGCTCACCGGTGGTTCCATCTTCACAGGGTTTTGGACTTAAGAGTGACACTCGGTTCCTTATCAAGCGATGTAACTGGAGCATCGTCTGAACTGGTTCAGACATTCGTGGCCACAAGTAAAAATGTCATAGTGCATGCAAAGTACGACGATTATTGGCTAACCGACGACATCTCCTTGATTCGCTTGCCCCAAAAAGTCACGTTCAATGGTGAGTGATTCAGTCTGCAGTCTTTTGGAAGTCTCCTATTCAAAGTCCTCTTGCAGAATTCATACAGCCAGCCAAGCTGCCTTCATTCACCGGAAAAGCGCCGACCTACGCCGGAGACTCGGCTGTTGCATCCGGTTGGGGAATGGTCAGCGACAGTAAGCAAGCAGTTCAAACCCTCAAACTATGCGTGTGACAATCGATTATGTTTTTGCAGGTGCCGAAAGCATTTCGCCTACTCTGCAGTGGGCCGACGTTCCAGTGATAACGAATGCGAAGTGCGCAATCTACTACGGCCGCTTGGAGGGTTCGATTTTGTGCATCGGCACAAGTGGAACCTACAAGTCAATCTGCTCGGGTGATTCTGGCGGCCCACTTGTTCTGGAAGGTACTAATGAGCTCATTGGAGTGACCTCGTTCGGCGTTTCTGACGGCTGTGAAGTGGGTTGGCCAGCCGGTTTTTCGCGTGTCACCTCATTCCTCCCATGGATTGCTGAGATTTCTGGTGTCACACCATAGACAATGCAAAAGTTTGTACGCCAATGTAAAGAGCTTTTGAGAATATATTTCGCTGCCTGTGTTTCATGTGTTTGCTTGAGTTCCACTCTTAATCCACTTTCCAGTCTCAAAAGGCAGTGAAAAACTACAGAAGTCGTGGATCATTTGTTCCGAGGAAGTCACTACAGACAATCATTGAAGCAAATATGTATATTCCACGAACGCAATGAAGCGCATATCTTATCCTCGGCAATCTGCACCACATTTATCAACGCAATACCTTTTGTCGGCATTTTAAAAATAGCCCACGAGTGATTGTACGGAGAATCTTAAAATCTCAAAATATTCAGAGACTTGAAATCCTACTGACAATAGTTTAATTAACCAAAGATTAAAATTCTAATTTCGGTAGATACGGATCGTAAACAAGAGCGATTGTCTTTAATTTATCGGCATAAAAAAAAAAATTCATCACGAGAAAAACCGGCGGAGAGTGTAAATTTGGGCAGTGCCCAGGGCAATGCTTTCATTTTTATCGTTTAATTGTCTCTCATTCTATTTAGCAGGTAATTCGTTGCAGCTTGGAAAAGTTTTAGTTTGAGTACAGTCTGTTGGACCTTAGGTCACCAACCAGACAGAGATTGTTGTGAAATGAAGAAAGCATAGCCGGCAAGACGGCCAGTATTGAGGACCCAGAAATGTCGATTCGGCGTCGATCAGCTGATTTGGCATTGCCATATATGTACGTTGTCAACCCCCCTTATTTTGCAGTTGGATTTGGGCCTGACCCGAATAAGGTTAAGGTAGCGAAGGAATTAAAGCCAGACAACACCGTGAGTTCACCAACTGGGCGCTGGAAATGTTGTCCGGAGATTCAGATTTTGGCCAAAAAAATCATCTTCTCGGAGGAGGCCTAATTTGGCTCAGCGGCACAATTCCGTTATTAGCACCAAGCACCTAGCATCCACAAAGATTGGCTGTTTGGTGCGGTTTGGCGCAGGAACGGCGGCAGGTGTCTTCTGCGATCTCTTTGAAGGATCCCTAAACCTAAGCGGCGAATGTAGCGATTTCCAAGCAGAAGTGGTAGCAATTAATGAGACGGGACTTACGCTTAAAGAGCTTAATGATAACTATATACTCCGACAGTCTATAAGGCTATAAGAGCCATAGCGTCGGATATTGTAAAGTCGAAACTAGTCAAGCTATGCAGACAGAACGTCAACGAAATTTCCAATGTAAACACGGTGACCCTCTGCTGGGTACCGGGACTCACGGGAGTTCAAGGAAACGAGAGAGCGGACGTGTTGGCAAAGGAGGGCTCAGAGTTAGATAAATCTCTAGCACTACCTTATGTCAATATACCGTTAAGTTTCCTAAGGAAGGAAATAGAGGACGAAGCCTTAGACAGAACAAATGAGCGATGGCTGAATCTGGACATTGAGTCCACGACAAGAGCCCTATGGCCGATTTTGAACAGGAGGAAATCATTATCAATGATTAGCCTAAGTCGCAAGGATATACGGATGGTGGTGGGAGTTCTCACCGGACATTGTCCGACACCATGTCAAAAGGTTAGATATCCCCCATAGCGACTATTGTAGAAGTTACAGTGACGATGAGGAAATAGAATCCGTCCGCCAACTGCTATGCGATAGTCCAGCCCTATGGGGAATGAGACTGCTAACACTAGGCAGTAACTTCTTCGATGAGCTGGAGGATCGGGAAAAAATAGAGCTGACGCACCTCCTGAGATATATACAACAATCTGGGTGGTTCTAATCAGCAGTAAAAGTGTACATAGGTCTCACGGGGTACACCCCTCACACATAGGGCACAATGGACCCAACTGTTGGTCTCAGTGAGCCGCGACCCGGTCGCAAGGACACCCTATCACCTACCTACCTACCTTCCTTGGTGCAGTTTATGGCATGGCGGTATCATCGGATCTTGTTTCTTTCGAAACGAGGAAGGAGACACCGTTAAAGTCAATGGTCTCAGGTATAAAGCGAGATAATAGACTTTCTGTAGGCAGAGCTCGACAGCATCGAGTTGTGGTTCCAGTAAGACGACGCTACATGCCACACAAACGACGCAACGCTCGAAGTTGTGAAGAAAAAATTTGACGACGAAATCAATTCGTGACTCTGGTACGACAACAAGAAGGACCATCGCCACGAGGTCCAACCAGATATTGGCTTAAGGTAGCACTAAACGACGATAATGCTCGCCGAACTCAAAATATTACAATCGGCAGGTACAATTTTGAGGTAGTGAAGGACTATGTCTACCTCGGGGCAAACGTGAATTCCACGAACGACATCACAGTGGAGTTCCGACGTAGAATCGCCCTTGGCAACCGATGCTACTTCGGTTTGTCAAAACAACTGGCCTCAAAACTCCTGAGTCGAAGGACCAACTCTTATTCTGCCATCCCTGCCATATGGAGCCGAAAGATGGACACTGAGCAGAACTGCGGAGCCAATTCTTGGTGCCTTCGAAAGAAAATTCCTACGTCGGATATATGGTCCCGTCTGCGAGGAAGTCGAATGGAGGAGGGTCTTCCAGCTAAGAGGGTCTTCAAATCTGAGTCTCCTGATTCGAGAAGGAAAGGAAGATCGAACCTCCGGTACAAAGACCGGACAGTTTTGGTGGTGGCATAATAATGATTTAATCAGAGATTGGACTGGATTTTGGTCGTCGATGATATTGGCCGACAAGAGTGTTGTAAGGAGGCGTCTTCTACTGATATCCTTCACGTTACTGAATAAAATATGTCATTGTCCTTAAATGCCTGAACACAAACCAAACAAATGAACGCACCGAGTCAGAATGTACGCCTTTCCTCCCCAGTTTTTGTGCAATGATTGACAAGCAGGGCGATGAAGGCGACTTATCTGACAAACTGCTAGCTTGCGGCTTCCTGCAATCAACTTAAAGAGTCAATTAACCCATAAACATCTGCACCTTCATTCAGGGACTATAAAGATTGCAAATTCAAACTTATATTCGTCGTGGTAAAAGAGATAAAACATCGGCTGTCGATGAATGTCCAGAATTTCAATGGACGATGACGTTTAAATAGACTCCAAAGCTCGTGTCTGCATGGATGAAGTGGTATCCCGTCTAAGGCAATTGCACTGCAATCGCCTCTCAACCTGTCGATTAAATGGTCTTTTCTTGAACTCCCCACAGTCATTTTTATCTTCCTGATTAGTTCTCAAAGTCGAAATGTGGTCTTATCGAATTGTATCGTATCTGGCTAACGCTGGCCATAAAGATAAACTACTCTTGTGAATTTTATCAACCACCTAAACTATATAAGCACCTCCAGTCACCCGGTCAACCTTTAATTCGCTTCTAATTCTCCACCCGAAAAGGATGAAGGTCTTGATAGTTTTCGCATTTCTTGCAGCCTCGGTGGCTGCATCCTTCGATTCGGTCGATTACAGCAAGGTCCTGCCGAGGGAAGGCAAATCCCGGTTCTCAGTTGTTCCACCGCAAGGTTCTGCGATCGAAGGTCGAATCACTAACGGTCAGCCAGCCGTCGCCAAGCAAATTCCATTCCAGGCCGGACTTCTGTTGGAATATCCCGAAGGCTTTTTCTGGTGCGGAGCTTCCTTGATTTCAGATGAATGGCTGCTGACAGCCGCCCACTGCACTGATGGGTAAGTTCAAGGCCGGAATGCCTCATCCGAGCAACGTTCAATGCTGCTTTCATCCCGACAGGGTTTTGGCCATAAGAGTGACTCTCGGTACCTTGACAACCGCCGTAACTGGAGCACAGGGTGAAGTGGCCCTTGAACTGCTAGCAACCCCCAGCACTGTCATCGTTCACGCAGAATATGATGATTATACGCTGACGAACGACGTGTCCTTAATTCGATTGCCTGAGAAAGTGACGTTCACAGGCAAGTAACAGAAAATCGCTCCTCAAGTTTCTGATGGAAATTTCGTTTGCAGACTACGTCAAAGCAGTCAGATTACCATCATTCGTCGGAACAGCGCCGAAGTACACTGGGGAAGTAGCCATCGCATCCGGCTGGGGAAGGGTCAGCGACTGTAAGTAGGCGGTTCAAACTTTTCAACACATTGTCCCACGTTCGATTCTGTATTCGCAGCTAGCTCTGGTATTTCGAATACTCTGCAATGGACCGACGTTGCTGTGATTTCGAACGCGAAGTGCTCAACCTTTTACGGACGCTTGGAGGTTTCGCACTTGTGCATCGGCACAAGTGGAACCTACAAGTCAACTTGCAATGGTGATTCTGGCGGCCCGCTTGTACTGGAGGGCACTGACATCCTCGTTGGTGTGACGTCGTTCGGCGTTACCCTTGGCTGTGAAGTGGGTTGGCCAGCTGGCTTCTCGCGTGTCACAGAGTTCTTGCCGTGGATCGAGAAATACACTGGAATCACGCCATAGACTTGAGATGTTTAAATAAAGATTTTTGTAATAAATTGTTTGTTTTCCACTCAACAGTGGAGTTTTTAAAGGCATTCGGCAAAAGACACTGAGACTATGTGCTCTATTAGTGCTTGCCGATTAGGCCAATACTTATGGCCGTCGTAAAGGTGGTGATTACCAAGAAATTATACGCTTATGTCATTTTTTGTTTCTTGTATAAAAACGTAAGCAAACAATAAAATAGCTATCTTAACGATAACAAAGCAGTTGACCTCTTCGCGGACAGAGATCTTGTGCCTCAACAATGGATACTTCACATCTAGGAGAAGGGTCCTTATGACAATTATGGCGGTCTGTACGGTAGACAATTAGAAAGATAAGCCGCATGTCTTGAGACATTCTAAAATTACTTAAGCTAATAGCGGCACTTTCGGACGTAATGAGGGAAGCGGCGTATAAACTGAGAATAATAATTCTTTATGACGTTGATATGGGTCGTTTATTACCAAACGGCGGCTATGAGCTATTACTCGTGAGCTGAAAGCAGTTCTGTGATGAGTTTCAGGTATTTTAGGCGATTGGAAAAGCTCGCCTAATGGATTAGCAGTATTTTTATTTTGTAAACAACTAGATCAGTAGTTTTCAAAATAGGCCTGGAAGCTAGTCACTAACAGTTACCTATTAATGCCACCAGCACGACGTGCTTTCTGCCTGTCGGCAGCACATTTTTGAGAAATTTCTAGAACGGAAATATGACAGATGTACGTAAATGTGCAATATTTAACACGTTGAGTGCCACATGAGACCACTTTGGTCTCACGCGAATTTGGGTTTGCTGTGCCGCGTGAGACCAGAGTGTATTCGAATTGTCATTAAAAAAATTCGTGGCCTGTGGGGACAGTTTTCCGGATTGTATGGTGGCGCTCAATGTGTTAAGGGTCAACCATAATGGCCGTATGGATGCTTAAGAGAACAGAGGCAACCGAGCGATTGCAACGAAAAAAATTCATTGCGTTTATAATAACAGCTTCACTCAGTTTCGATAAGTTCGTTGTCTTTTGCTTACTTACGCGGGAGCGAAATGAATCGCACTCCACGTATGCAAATGTCAGTTGATTTGGCTGAGTTCTCCTTAAGTTTCTATAAGCAATTATGGGCAGCATGATGTTTGACGATGCTTCTGGTTACTTTTCATTTGGTTGTAACATAAGCTTAAGCTTTCGAACGGCTGTTATGGTTGGCATTTTATTCTGCACACATTATACCAGATTGCTCAGTTTCGTTGAATTTTCGTTCACTTTTGCGTTCATAATTTATGGGTCTATTTGAATACATTCCATCTAAAACTAGCTTTCTCGCCTTTCTCTCTTAGAAAGAGATAAAAGAACGTAGATCACAAACTTTAATGATGGAGAAAGAATGTACGGGAAGGTATTTGGTTATCCTTTCACACACCGAATGAACAGACATAGAATCTTTCGACAAATAGCTGGAAGAAATTTGTTTAGCTGAAATCACAGCACGGAGAATTTTCTTGCGGTCTCTTCTTGAAGAATCCATAATGTTTTGCGTACACGGTACATGATGTAGACTTGAAGTAGAACTTTAGTGCACTGGCTTATTCTTAATGTGCCGCTAAATTCTGGTGTGGCCCTGTGCCTAAATCAACAAGGAATTGTAGCTAGAATGATATCTTGCTAGCTGTCTCCAGGTATTCATTACACCCCCAATGGAGTCCCGGCTACAATGTTAAGAAATTGTTTGATATCGTTTTATTGACCACTTAAAATTATTTTTAATCAGTCGCTAGAAAAAGGGGGTGGGCGCCGTGGCCGTGTGGGTTCGTGCGTAGACCCATGCGTAATATACTTTCACAGTCTCGTTTCGAATCCAAGTTCAGACCATCAATTTTTCAAAAAAAAATTGTTCACGGCTTTACCTCTTTCGAGTCACTGACAATGCTCAAAGAGTATAACTTCTTCGTGGCACTTCAGCGTCACCTAAAAGCTGAATACTGCGCTCAATAGTCTTAGACACTATAATTCACACATCACAAAAAAAACCGCATCCTTTCTATGCTGATTAAGAATTTATTGAATTTTCAAGCTCTTTACTCGTTGACAATACCAGTGTGGTCGGCGATCCATTCCAAGTAGGAGGTGATTCGAGTGAATACACTTGGAAATGACTCCTCGCAACTTCTAGATAAACCGAATGAAGTTGCCCCGATGAGAGTTCGACTTCCATCAGCCAAAACGAGTGGACCACCGGAGTCACCATTGCAGGTGGACTTACCTCCCTCGGCCCTGAGGCAAATTTGTGCGTCGTTCACAACTGGATGATCGTAGTATTTAGCGCATTCAGAGTTGGGCATGATTGGAGCCTCAACCCATTGAAGTTTGTTTGTATTGCGATGATCGGCTGAAATTCGAATGAAGCATGCATTTTGTCAAGAAGAAGACCTTGGCTTCGTCACTTACCGTCTGTAATCCTGCCCCAACCGGAGGTTATGGTCCTGGCACCAACATAGTCTGAGTAGTTCCCGGTCATCTTTGGCAATCTAGCGGGTCTAATGTAGGCTGCAAATGGATGAAATTAGTCTCAGCTCCGCTTTGGCCGCTTTTGGTCAACTCACGATTTAATCTGACTGGGTAGGGCAACCTGATCAAGGAGATGTCGTTTGTGAATTCTTTATTGTCCCAGTCTTCGTGAACAATGATGTCACTCTCGTCGACGTGAATTCTCTTCTGACCTGGTTCCTTCGAGTTTGGATAATCAAAAGCTCCAAGATACACATCGGCTGCTACGACGCTATAAAGGGATATGCACCACATCAAGTCTGTGACTTGAAGACTAACAGAAATCCACTTACGTGTCAGTGCAGTGAGCAGCAGTCAAGACCCATTGGCGTGAGATCAAAGTGCCTCCACACCAGGTCTTTTCGCCTCCGTTACCGCTGTCCAGCATAAGACCCACTTGGTATGGGAACTGCGTTCGCCTGGCGAGCCGTCCATTGATAATGAGACTGGATTGAAATGAGTCCTTTGGTGCAATCAATTGGCTGCTGTTCGTCAATTTTAATTCCTGATGATCTTCCGCAGCAGCAGAGGCTGTCAGAAGAGCGAAAATAATTAGGGCCTTCATTTTTCGAAATACTTTCGAAGACTGATGATTAGAAGTGTGCGTCCGTGACATTTATATAGGCTCTGCTACTCGTTTTTCTCTTTTTCTCAGAGGAGCAGCAGTTGGCGAGAAAAACTCTACGCCCGAGATAGAAGATGTTTTTGTCTGCCTCGTTGTTATAGCTGACAATGGTGACGTTCTAGCCAAGTCGTCGATAGTGTCTGTCTTGAAATCAAATAGTTACTTTCTCTTGCCCTTATTTACGGCTGAATCCATTTTAGTCTGGCGCTGTGTTAGTCCAATCAAGTCAATGTCATCCCCGTAGGCAAGCAATTTCTAATTGATCTTGACCTTCGATTGGACAGAGAACATATCGGGTGCACAGTGACGCGCTGCTCTATTAACACAGCAGTTACTCTCAAGTGAAAAACAAAAACTCTCCTATTCATTGTCTCAGATGAAACTGCAACGAAAACAGATGTCCTATTGTGATTTGCTCGTATTTGCCTTGTTGCAACATCGCATTTGTTCCTTGAACTTTAGGCGCAATTGTGTTATTTGCTTTGTTATTCAATAAACTTCGCAATTCAATTAAATCAAATGTCAATATTTTCACAGGTTGTCAAGTTTGCTTAAGCTAATTATAGGGAAACATTGCAGCCGTCATTCGCAGAAAGTGTACTTATTGCCCACCTCGCATGGCCATCAAGGCCACCTCGCAGAAAGTGTACTTATTGCCCACCTCGCATGAGCAGTAAGTCCACCTCGCAGAAAGTGTACTTATTGCCCACCTCGCATGAGCAGTAAGTCCACCTCGCAGAAAGTGTACTTATTGCCCACCTCGCATGAGGAGTAAGTCCACCTCTCAGAAAGTGTACTTATTGCCCACCTCGCATGAGCATCAAGGCTACCTCGCAGAAAGTATACTTATTGCCCACCTCGCATGGGCATCAAGGCCACCTCGCGGAAAGTGTACTTATTGCCCACCTCGCACGAGCATTAAGGCCACCTCGCAGAAAGTGTACTTTTTTTAAAATATTTGGCCCAACCTGTACATATTTTTCCAGTGCGTTTAGAGTTATTATGCTTTTTTTTGTTTATTTACGTTTATCAAGCGGACACATCAGTATTGCATAATCCCGCTCACAGCGCTACAGCATCTGGCTGTAGAATGTTAAGGCAACATACGTATGGGGGTCATGCAGGTGCTCAATAATTGTAGTAAACAGGAAATAAATCAGCACATACTATGCGTATCTGTGCCGATGTACAGTTTTGGGAATACGCGTCCGGGGTGGACCAGGAACTCAGTCAACAAGCCTTTTCAGCTTAAATTAATCAAATGATTGCTAGCTGTCGCCCATTGCGCCTTCAAATTTGGATGAGGTCCCTCTCCATTTGGGTGCGCCACCTTAGGAGTGGACGTTGTTTATTGTGTTGTCCCACTGATTCAGAGTCGAAGATACAGTCCAATTAGCAAGTCTATTTAGGGATGTTCCCAATGCAAGTTCGGTTGGGTGAGGAGTTTGCCTGTTATCGCCAAGACTACATCATCTGCTCAACACGTTGACTGTCGACTACGAGATATCTCGGAGTTTGTTTACTTGCCCATGACGTCTACTACGAGTTGTCTCGTTCCTTAGTTTATCAAATAAACCGCCTCTTTACACCGGGATTGTAAGAGTTCCGTGGCAGTCAACGTGTTGAGCCATTGGCTTGCATCCGATTTGCATTAGTTTTGTGAGAATTTCGTCAAAGAAACAGAATTCTGAATTAGCTAGGCAAAGATCTGCACTTAATAGCTCGGATGTGCTATGGATTTGCATACGCCACTGGGACCAGTTGAACTAGAAGTACTTAAGTGGTCACAATTAACTATGTCCGCTATATTTAGGAAGACATGTCTGGTTTATGACTAATGATGTCCTAAGTGGGACGCGCACTGAGATTGCAAGAGCAACAGCGACGGAGCAACTGTCCAATAAGAGATCATGCAGTTAGCAGCTGTGGCAGCTATTAAGACGCGACAGAAAGAGAAACTTACCCTACCCATTTTCAGTGCAGCTGCCAAACACTAGGCAAACACTTCTTCGAATCTTGACTTGACGGAATACCCAAGAAAACCGTAAAGGAACTAATTATGATTGAATGGAGAGTCTCGTTCCTCCTCGCCAATAACAAGATTCCAACTTGGTCAAATTTCAACAAACAGAGGAACTAATTATGCTCCCAAACGCCACACGATGGTTCTAATGGACATAAAGGGTGGACCAAATCCAAGTTTCTTTTTAAAACTGCAATAAAATGAAAAAAATTGAATGTTTTTCTATGCATTATGGCTTTATTAGTGAGAACAAACATTCCCCTAAATTATGGAATTCAATGTTGTTCAAGGCCCAGGTCCACCTCGGACTGTAGCGCCCTAAGAAGAAGAAGAAGAAGCTACTGACTTCGCAGTAGCGCATTCTGTCACCCCAATCATTCAAGTCCTTGTTCATAGTCTCGGGCTGTAGCTCACGGATTGCTTGGATAAAATTGGCCTTAAATGCTTCAATCGTTTCCGGATTGTTGGCTTAACATCGGTCCTTCATGGTTTCCCACAAAAAAAAGGCCAAAGGGGTCAAATAGCCAAATCGCAGCTCTCAGGCGGTCAACTGACATCGCCAAGACGGCTGATAACACGATTTGGGAAGTTGGTGTGCAAAAAATCGATTGTGGAATGGGCTGACCGGGATGGCATGGCGTCATCCTGCAGGAACCAAAGGTCGTCCAAATACGTGTCTTCAATTTCAGTGCGAAAGAAGTCGGTTAACATGGCTCTGTAATGCCCACCGTTGAAGGAAACGTTGTTTCCAGCCTCATTGTCGAAGAAAAATGGTCCAATGATGCCACAACTCCACAATGCACACCAAACTGTCACTCTCTGTGGATGCATTGTTTTCTCGACAATAACGTGCGGGGTTTCAGTTTTCCGAGGTCCAGATGCGGGAATTTTGTTTCGTTAACGTAGCCGCTGAGCTGAAAATGAGCGAGATGATTTTTCGACCAAAATCGTTGTCCAATTCAAGCTGCTCAGCTCAGGCCAAAACTGCGGAGCGATAACCAAGCGGATGGACGTGCACCTTCAATCGCTGAGTCCATTGGACCTTGTAAGCGAGTAATCCGAGAGTTTTGTGCAGAATTCTCCTTAGGCTAGCGCGTGAAATGTTGAGCTGTTGAGATCGATGGCGAGTTGATGTTCGTGAATTGAGTCCCACACTCTCGGCAACAGCAGCCACATTCTCATCTGCGCAACGACGTACTACGACGGGGACCATGAGTGTTGTCCACTAGCACAGCAGTCTCAGGAACTTTGTGCACAAACTTGTGTACACCATTTGCGGTGAATGCTTAATTTCGGCCAAAAATTCTTTTCAAAAATCTCACTGCTTGGACAGCACTCAGTTTGGAAATAACTTTTAAATATTTCACAACGTTGTTCAAGCGTAAAGCGACACATTTCGATCCGCGGAGGTATGATACAGACTTTCTGTCAAGAATTCGAGGTGGAAACAGCTGTTAGTGTCAAAATAACCTATGATTTAAAAAAAAACAACTAGATGGCCCACCCTGTACATACGTGAAAACGAATAGAATCTTTTCTTATCACAGGTACTTTGCTCTTTTTGAGCAAAATGTGTAACACCTCAGACAAAACTCTCTCTCGCTCAGTATACGATATACAGAAGACAATCTAGACTCGAATGAGCTGTAGACTGACGCTAGTTTGCCACTGCCTGCTGGCTAAAAATGATCATGTAGAGCATAAAAACAGCAGGATTCTGGCTCGAAGAGTCTTCAACTTTGAGTCAGTGGAACAGAGGACAACAAAGATCAAGGTGGCAGACACAAGTCTGAGATGGAAGCTAGCAAGATAATGTACAGCAATACTTATCAATAAATAAATGAAATTAAATTAAATTTCGCACTAACTGGAGAGGATGGTACATATAATCTGCCCTTCACTTGTGGTTTAGACCCTTAGGGCCCATAAAACGATGCTTCAAAAGAACGATTATCACAACAGCTCTCCGGTGGAGAACAATATCTTCACTGCCACTTAGTTGACCCCTCCCCCAACAACTCCCGCGACCTAAGATCCATCCACACACAAAGGAATCACTTCTCTCACCGAACAATATCCCCACAAAGTGCACAATGCAACTCCATCCCCAAGTAAAACAACTTAATTTCACTTCACAAACACGTTCATTTTGCTATCACAACAAACTTATTCAAACAGACTTCACCCTCCCCCGCCCAGCACGGTTAACGTGAAACTCATCCACCGTGGTTTCGATGCCCGTTTCATCCAGAATCCAATCCAAATACGACACCACCTTTGTGTACGCCGCCGGGAAGCCCCTATCGCACCCGAAAATACTTCCGAACGACGTAATCCCAACCAGGACCCTCGTCTTTGTTGATTTCTTCCGCACCACCAGCGGTCCACCAGAGTCCCCGTGGCAGGTGCTCCTCGCCCGCATCCCACTCGTGCAGATATTCGTTGACTGATAGGTTAATGGAAAGCTTCGAAAGCAATCTCTGCCCCTGATGATCCTCAGCTTCACGTATCGCAGTGCATTGCTTATCGCATGCACTCCGGTGGCGTAGCGACCCCACCCCGAGGCGATGGCCAACTTTGCACTGAAGTCCTTGTACTCGAAGCTCCGCCGTGGCAGTGGAATCGTTTGGATTCGCTCTGAAAATCAGACCCCATTAGTGGCAATTGAGAAGGACCCATCCTGCCCGCCTCACTCACCTGTGAACGTAATCGGCTTCGGCAGCCTTACCAGCGCTATATCATTCATTAATCGCCTGGGATTCCACTCGGGGTGGGCTATAAAATTCTCCCTTGTTACCTCGATGCGTTGCTGTCCCTCCTCGTCCTTGTTGCGGATCTCGTACGCGCCCAGAAAGACCAGCGCTCGCTTTGCTCTGTGGAATGACACCCAAAAGCCGTGACAGAGTGTAATCCTTTGCTTCCCGTTTCCACATACCTGTCCACACAGTGTGCCGCAGTGAGGACGAACTCGTCCGAAATCAATGAACCACCGCACCAGTAGAGCCCCTCGGCCCGCTGCAGCAACATCCCCACTTGATACGGGAAGGCGTTCGGTTGGGCGACACTCCCTCCGAATATCCTTTCCATCGCCACCGTGCCTCCTGGCAGCGTGTCCGGTTGCAAAACTTCGCTCTCCAGATTGAACACCAGCGGTCTGCCGTCTGCGGAGTGCATGACCACCATGTGCATGGGCTTCACATCCGTCCAGTTGACGCACTCTGCAGCTCTCATTGCGAGGCAGCAGAGCGTGAGATACGAGTAAACTAACGTAACCGTCATTACTTCACTTCACTTCAATTCACCACGTCGTCGTCGTCGTTGCCGCCGTCGTCGTCACTGTCGTTGGTTGTGTCGTCGTTGTCCGCCTGGTCTGGCCGGTGTCCACAGCTGACATAGAAAGACTGGACCCGTTCGGCGACAGAAGGGTCTGTTTTATAGGTTGCGACGGCGATGTGGAGGCTCATTGGTCATGCGGAAAAGTGAACACTTTTCCAAATGAACCACTCTTTCCTGGGTAAGAGGAGCCCGTTGAAACGGCTATAAAGTTGTTGTGAAATCCGTTTCCGTGCCGTAAGACGAGTGAACGATCGCCCACCGTAGTGCTGGTGCACAGAGTTATTCAAGTGCGAATGGAACTGATTGATTAGGGAGACAAGTGCAAAATGGAGATTCAGGGATGAGCCGAAATTAACGGTGAAGAGCTTTTGGTGGACGGCTGATGTTATGATGTACGGGTGAAGACAGTTTGCTCTTGGATAGATGACAGAGACTTGGGGGAAGTGATGCCGTTAAAAAGAAAGCTGGTGTTTGCGCGGAGTTGAACCAGTGATCTTCTGCTGAGGACTCGACGCGCGGCGACAACAATTATTCACAGTCTTCTTCCTCCTTGGGCTTGTGCTACAGTCCGGAGTGGAGTCAAGAGAGGCGATATTGTTAAAAAAAATAATTTCGGCCCGAAGTTGAACCTGAGACCCTATATTGTTCTTTCTTGAATGGACGGGCCTTGCAGTTTTATGCCAACAGGTTAGGTCTAAGAAGCTTTCCGCGACAGTTTGAGTCTCCGAACATTGTCAGTGACTCGAGAGAGGTGTTGTCGTTAAAATAAAAGCGGGTATTTGCCCCACCTGGGACCTTCTGTTCTTCTCTTATGAGTATAGGCTCCCTAATGCGACATCAAAAGGCATAGTTTGACAAGCTTTTCCTGACAGTCTTACTTTCTGAACATTTTCAGTGACTTGAGAAAAGCGAAGCAATGAAAGCAAACTTCTATATGCCTCCATCCTCAACAACACTCGAAGTGTAAAATGCAATGGTACGCCATGTTTCAGGTCTAGCCTTTGTTGCTTGAAGACCCGTTCGCAATAAGCTCTTCAGATCACTCCTGTGTTTACGAACATAAACGACGCTGCAGAGCTACAAACATTAACAACGCTACAGATCTACAGACATAAATCATGCTACAAAACTACAAACATAAACCACGCTGCAGAACCGCAAACATTAAGCACGGTACAGAACTACAAACAACAAGGAAGATGCAGAGCTACAAAACTTAAGCCACGCTGCTGAACTGCAAACATAGACCACGCTACAGAGCTACAATCGTAAACCACGCTAAAGATCTACAGACGTAAACCACGCTGCAGAACCACAAACAACAAGGACGCTGCAGAGCTACAAAACTTAAAGCACGCTGCAGAACTGTAAACATAGACCATGCTACAGAGCTACAATCGTAAACCACGCCGCATAACCACAAACATAAACCACGCTGTAGAGCAACAATTATAAACCGCGCTTCAGAACTACAAATACCAACGACGCTGCAGAACTTCAATTACAAACCACGCTGCAGGACAACAAACACAAACCCCGTTGCAGAGCCACAAACAAATACGACGCTAAAAAACTGCAAACATGAACCACGCTGTGGAACTACAAACATAAACCACGCTACAGAACTACAAACATAAGCTGCGCTCAAACGTGCAATAAAAATAGTAAAACATCCAGAACACCCATAGGAAGCGCACCCGCTGTGAATTCGTTATTTATTCATATGAACATAGCCTCTGTTTGGTCTAAGACTCAGTCACCGACGCAGCCACAATGCATCGCCCGAGCAATGACATTGAATTCGAATGCATTTTGGCACCTCATCAAACGACCGCGTTGCTTGTTCAAAATCAAAGACTCATCGGAATGCCAAACGTGTTTTCACAACACTTCCAGCAGCAACAATTTGAATTCGAGGAGAAAGCTCAAACGTCTTGACCCACTCAGAATCAGTTGAGAGCGACATGTGCTTGCGAACGGTTTTTGTTTTGACGTTCCTCACCGTTATTCCGGGGAGTTCACTGGCACAAACTGAGGTAAACTTAAAAATAATCGGTGGACAGGAAGCCAGCGCTCATTCGTTTCCTTATCAAGTGGGGATTGCTACAAGGCGACCGTCGGAAAGGTTTGGATGGTGTGGTGGGGCGTTGGTGTCACAGAAGTTTGTGTTGACTGCTGCTCACTGTCTTAAGGGGTAAGTGAGTTGATGGCGCAAAAAGAACAAGCCTAAATGGTGCATTTTTCAGAATTCAAGAAGCCACTGTATTCATCGGGACGCATGACGTCCATAACATCTCATCCAATGGGATTTCACTTGTCATCCACCGACAGGACATGCTTGTCCACACCCAGTGGTCCCCAAGATACGTGGTGAATGACATCGCACTGATTCGACTCCCTGAGACGGTCCCACTGAGCGGTAGATCCATTTGAAGACATCAAGATGATGACTAAATTTCTTGTCTTACAGAATCGATTCAACCAGTCAACCTGCCATCGATCAATTTCAAAGTGCCACCCGGTTCATCACTGGTGGCCACTGGATGGGGTCGCACGTCGAGAAATGCCACAATCTCCCGCCCTTCAAAACTACATTTTGTCGAGCTAAAGGTCGAACCAGATGACACATGCAAGCGCGTCTTCTTCTACTACAACTCCACGCTGAACATCTGCCTCTCCGGTGACTCCAAGACAACAACTTGTCGTGGCGACTCAGGAGGACCAATAGTTGCCATTGAGGAGGGAACTGGAAGACGCATCCTAGTCGGCATAACCTCGTACGGAAGGAAGTGTGAAAATGTGTCTGTGCTGACGAAGGTTTCAGCGTTTCTGGACTGGATCTCAGAAAAAACGTCTGGTCTTACATAAGGCGACCCTAAATTAAAAGTGAATCTGAACGAGAAACAGAAATGGAAAAAGTGCTTTTGTTTTCATTTGACTTTGCTTGAAGAAGGGTGCACAGAAACACAAACCTTGTTCGTCACTGAGGCGAGAAGCAGTCTGCAGCGTCACAGCTGTGTTTTGCGGTTTATCACCCCGATGGAGCTGTGCTTGGATGCTTCCGATAGTCTTACGTTTCCGACATTTACGAGTGACGCGTTGGTGTTGAGAAAGGTGGACAACTAATAGAAATCGTGTGTTGCTGGACACAGCCAGAGAGGTAATTGGCTTTTGTTAGAATCAGTGACGTCTGTTCTCTGAAGAGAGGGGAATTTTATTTGTAACCTACATTTGACAGTATTTGAGTTCTTTAAATGTTTGGGAATTCAACGCCTTAAAGAGAATATGCGCCTGAGCTTAACCTGTCGTTTGATCTTGGAGGCTGCTCGGAGTTGTCTGCTGCGCGACGACATGTTTGTTCCTCCTTTTCGAGGTGGCTGAGATTTAAAGGATAGATGTTAAACGTTCATGACCCAGGTGTAACCACACAAGCGTATTCGAGAGATTGGTCATTCTGGGTATTAGCCCTTGCTTGGTTATTCTCGTAGAGCTTAGGGCTTTGTTGACACCCCGGTTCCCCTTTTTAGCAGATTTTTGTACGCGCGCGGAGGTATTTCCGCTCAATCTTATTCAAATCTTGCAGCTCGTCAAAGAAGGTGGAATCTCTTTCCCATCTGAGCTGGGCATTCGAAACTTCATCGTTTAGGGCGCTGTATATCTGCAGTCGCTCTCGTTTTATCCTTTTGAACGGGCAGGCATTGAGTGATTTTCTTGTAAAACACTTCACACCGTTCACTTTCCCAAAAGAAGAGATCAAAAAAGGTACATTATGGTACCACATGGATCTCCGCGGATATCTCCGTCAGATGAACACCAGAGCCTCCCTTTCATCCAAACAACTTCTGCAGAAGTCGAGTAGGCCTACCATACCTCTTGAGAGAGATCAAATTTTGAGACCATCTTAGATCTAGTTTCGTCCAGGTCAATTTGTAGCTGTGGCACATGGTCACTGATCTGTTGACTTACAGCTTTAAGGACGGATTGCAATTACCTAAGAGAAAAGGCAGTGCCTTATATCATAGAGAGGAGTAGAGTGGTGGCATGTCAGACAAATTCGTCTGCTTGGAGTTGCAAGGCATATTGCTGCTTTGCCATCTTGTTCACTGATTAGCTTGAGTTTGTTTGAAATTCATAGAGATTACTATCAGGGATTCCAGGAGAAGAGACCCATTTAAAACCACACCAAATATTGCCGGATAAGTCTCCTTAAAATCGCGTTTAAAATCTTTTCTGCCCTTCTGTGTGAACCAATGTGTCACCAATCTGATCGGTCCTTATAAAAGTGGAAGTGGCTAAAATGGGTCTGCTATCATCGAGAAAGGACGCCAGAACTTGGCCAGAACATCACCATAGGCAGCTATAACCTTGAGATAGTTAAGGACTTCGTCTACCTTGGCTCCGCAGTAAACAGTACAAACAACATCACCACCGAGATCAAACGCAGAATAACTCTTGCCAACCGCTGTTTTTATGGGCTCAAAAGGCAATTGAGTAGTAGAGCCCTCTCTCGGAAGACCAAGTTGACTCTGTATAAGACCTTGATCATCCCAGTTCTGCTGTACGGCGCAGAGGCATGGACAATATCCCAAGCGGATGAACAGTCTCTTGGTCTTTTCGAGAGAAAAGTTGTGCGCGTGATCTTTGGCCCTGTTTGCGCTGATGGCATTTGGAGGAGAAGGTTCAACCACGAACTGTATGGGCTGTACAGCGACATGAGTCTAGTCAGGCGTCTACGGATCCAACGCCTAAGATGGCTAGGCCATGTAGAGCGTATGGACAACTTAGCTCCAACTCGAAGAGTCTTCGACTCCGAGACTGTGAGACAACGCAACAGAGGACGTCCACGTATAAGGTGACGCACACAAGTCGAGAGGGACCTCGGCCGGCTTGGCGTTCGAAACTGGAAACAGCTGGCGAGAGATCGTGCTGGCTGGAGAGGCATGTTGAGTAAGGCCCAGGTTCACCTCGGACTGTAGCGCCCTAAGAAGAAGACGAAGAAGCTTCAACAGTATGTCCGCTATCAACTTCGCTATCAAGTTCGGTTCCCTATTGGAAGACCCTTTATAAGGACAAATCGCGCGAAGCGTGATCACTGAGGGCTGTTTTGCATAAATTACCACTTTTCAGTGGTTCCATAAACTTGGTTGTTCTCTGCTGCCAATTGTCACTTTCTCGAACTGGAAGATTGCTGATGCTGCTGTAATTGAATGATGTTCCTGGTCTAGACATGCTAAGCTCTAAGAAATGATGCCACTGGTTGCCTTTTCAAAATCTTAATCATTGGTCTTAGCTTGTAAACGAAGTCTGACAGATTTTTCAGGACCTTTATCTGTAAGCTTTCTTGTTCATTTTGCTTCTCTAAAAAAGGTTGTTGTTGGACGTCATCTGTTTTTCAATCTTCCATATCTAATCCTTATCTAACTTGATCTATTTTACAATCTGAACTATCTTATACTTTCGGCTTCGATCTTCGATTGATTGCCGGAAGCTGTAACGAACAAAGATTAGGTCAACAATTTCCCTTTTTCAGCAATGTAAGCCCAAATTTTTGAACGTCATTGTCGAAGACGGCGCTTAACATCCCAGGCGACCAAAGTTATGCATAAATTCTTTCTTGGAAAAGGTTCATGTCTTTTAAAGTCGGTAAAGGGTAAATAAGTCGTCTATGTCTTTTAATTTTCAATTAAATGACAGAAACAGGGTACATGGAGTCCTCTGAAACTCATTCCATAATTTGCCCGCACCATTTATTTCCCTCATCCTTTGAAAAGGACTCCAACTGATGGATTCCGCGTATCTTCATATCCAATTCCTCATTCAATCCGCATTGAATAACTTTATTTTCAATCAACTCGCTCGTATAAGCGTTTACTGCCCGTTAACAGCGTCGCCTAATCCACAGCAGGGTTAGCGACACCAGATCCAAGGAAAAACATCCATTTTAAGGACCATCTCAGTCCTTAATAAACAAGTCAATATTTTCGTCATTAAACAAATCCAGCGTTGCTGTGAACATCCGAGGACCACGTTCCGCGTCCTTATTGCCAAAACGATTCGATTGTAAACAACCATTCATCCTGCGCCCCCCACCCCCACCCCTGAGATGTATGACTCCTAGGCCACGGAACGACATGATATGAATTACTTCGGGGTATCTCTCGGTGAGCAGAGCCGCGTTATTAAAAATCGACAATCTTCAGCGTAAAGATTACTTTATGGCTCAAAGAGGAGGCGAGGACGACGGCGAAGAGAAGCACACCCGGAATGGATAAAAAGGACATGATTTCATATCCGGAAATTCATATCAGAGAGCCGTGCCATTCTCCTCAAGATGCCGTGCCATCTAATTTGTCCTCAGAGCAAAGGAGAAGGATTTTCCCCATCCCCCCCACACACACACATACACCCATCCAGTGACTACTGCCGTCCTGGTGGATGGCAAATGAGTTTCTTGTGTTTTTCATTAAAAACGGATGGATTGTCCTTGGGGCATAATATCGAGAGACGACATTGAAATGAGCAGCAGTCCTAAAAGGGAAGCATAGTCAAGGCGTAACGAGCGGGTAGCGAGAGAGAAAAAACAAAACAACAAAAAAAAAATCCAAATTCAAAACAGGTCCTTGGGAATTCTGGTTTGCGCCAAAGGATATTTGTGTGCTGCTGCTCTTTCTCCCGCCCATATTTGGTCGGTACACACAGCACGCAGATACTGCACGGAGATTTAATCGAACGGAGGACATTGCGGCGTCGGCGGCGGCGGAGAGACAGTGGGCAGGGGAATTCCCCGGCTGAGGCAGCGCTCAATCGGATGTAGGTTGGGTAGGTTCTAACGCAAATTGACAAAGTGGTTTGGTTGGCCCTTTTGCGGCGGGCGGCGGGGCGGCAAGGGTTCGAAATGAGGCGGATAAAAGTTTTGATGCCAATAAATTTTTTAAATGCGCCCTTGAAGCAATTTGGGATTTTGCCTTTTTTTCGTGCGGGTGCGGGTGCGTGTGCGTTCGTGAAGTTCCGCCAGGAGTTGTTAAGGCAAAGTTAAGTGATTAAGTTGTGGTAGGGCAGGGAGGGAATGGAAATCGAATTGTGCTTTAGGAGACGAATGATTGATTTTTCAGATATCGGGTAATTAACTCGATGGCTCTGAAATTTGATGAAGGACTGGAGCTTCCGGAAATGTGGCTCGTTGTGGTGGAGATGAATGGAATATCCGCCGTACTTTGTCAATCATATACAACTCCTGGAAAGGAAAAGCGTTTACTTTGGTTTGAGTGTACTGTTCTTTATGCCGTCGACATCCCTACTACTTGGCGCCTGAATTCATACTTTTCGTCTTCTTTTTCTTAGAGCGCTACAGTCCGAGGTGGACCTGGGTCTCACCCAACATGCCTCTCCAGTCAGCTGTCTTCAGTTTCGCATACCAAACCGGCAGAGGTCCCCCTCAGCAATCTTGTCTGTTAAGAGATAACAAGAATGCCAAGGATTTCTTACAGACGTTGGAGAGCATGCGCTTGCTCTGTCTACATCCTGGAAAGTCATGCCACCTGCGGTTGTGCTCTCGAGAAGTCCAACCATCGATGCAAGCCCTAACCAAGGAAGAAGGCAGTCCCAGCGTAGGTTCAGGTCCTAAACCTGGCTGTCGCTGCAGACGCAATTGCTTCGCCCCTTCCACCTGTTCTTCACAATATAGTTCGTGGCCATTAGGATCGCATAGGTTTCCGCTTGGAAAACCGACGCAAATTTACCTAACGAGGTGTGCAATCTAAAGTTGTCGCCCTCCACGAAGGCACCAGTACCAGATAATTCATTGGTCTTGGAGCCGTCCGTGAAGATTCGACTACAGCCTTTCCTGGCTCAGATTCTGGTCAGAGCCAGTCCTGAGTGCAGGGAAAGTCGACTTTGTATGTTCGTCGCAGCTGGAGTACAGGTGTCCGTGCGTCAGACGGCATATCGATAAGACTGGGGTCAAAGGAGATGCGGTGCGCAAGGTCATCGAAACTCCAGTGCGAGTTGTACCAATAACCACTTCTTTTTAAACGGAAGATGGCCTTGAGAGTGCACCCCATGATATGGACATCTAGGGGGGGAGATTCAGCAGGGCATCAAGAGCAGAGCCAGGCGTGCTAGGGAAGGCCCCCATGCAGCCGAGACAGACCGTTCGTTGAAGCTTGGTGAAAGCAGCAGTTACGCTAAAGCTTATTACACCAAACGACCGATGCATAGGAGAGAAGGGGCCTAATCATAGCCGTGTTGCCGATCCAAACGGATCTTTTTGGTGATAGACCCCATGATTTGCCGAAAATTCCCTTACACTGCCAGAAAATTGACAGCAATTTTCGTTTCGATGTGTTTTTTCCACAGAAGCTTCCTATCTAGAATGACACTCAGATATTTAGCTTCATCAGAAAAGCGGACAGTGACACCTTTTAGTACTAGTTGAGTCAAAGCAGTCAATTTCCTCCTCCCCGTGAAGAGGACAACCTCGGTTTTAAGAGGGTTGACTGAAAGCCCATTTCTAGTACACCAATCGTCGATCACGTCTAGAGCTGCCTGCGGTTTTGAACACACAGCCGCTAGGCATGATCCGACAGACAGAACAGCTGCATCATCCGCATAGGCCTGGGCGTAGATGTTAGAAATATTGAGAGCTCTGAATGCTTTGGGATCTTTCTTTTGGTTTTGATTCACGTGATCTTTTTTTTGGGCTGACATTTAGTTAATTTTAAATGGGCTCTGCGGTTGAGAGCTGCACGCAATCGTGTCAGGAGATTGGGGGTCAGTTAACTCTTCATTAAGTGTAGGATTCATTGATTACTCACTATCTATACTCAGTCCATTCGTTTATGCCCTGTTTAGATATTGATAGTTTCGACAGAAACTTCATGTGTTCGACATTTAATTTTGATTTATTCGTACTCAGGGGACACGCTACTAGAGTCACAGAATGTTGTCCTCACAACAACGCAGCTGACGACGAAGAAAGTAGCGTGCAGAGCTCAACCATATCATAAATCAACCATAAAAGTGGTATCAAATGAAATCAAGGGGGAAGAGATGAAGTTAAATATGTCTTTGCAACTTCCACTCGTGAGAGAACAGTAGCACGCACAACACGAATGGCTGCTGTAGAACCTAGGCCTCTGACTGTAGCCCCAGAATTATTTTTAGTTTTATAACTTGATTTCTGGTACCGTACACAAGTTGCAAGTGACTGGAAGCAGCTTAACATTTGACGATAGAAAAGCTAATGGTTAAGGGGTCACTTACATCCCAGTCTGCAGCACCACTAAAGATGAGTTCAAGATGAATTCGCAAGACGGTGTCTATCAATTTATGAACTCCAGTTGGATAAGTCAATGAATGTCTGCTTAATGACATCGCTGAAGGATGAGTTTACACCGTTGGCAGAAAACCTTATGAATTGTGTGGACCACAGAATTATCGACTGCTTTAATTTTGTTTGAAAAAAGGTTTTCTCAAAACTGAAACCATTTTTTGACAGTAAGTAGCATACTCATCAACTTCATTGTGACAACTTTACAGAAACCAATTAGGGTCCAGGTTTGGTCAGAAGAGTGGGATAAATATGTTGAGTCAGGTCTAATGCTAATTAAAGACACCCATCCCTTTATTTCCTTCTGTCGTCCGCTGAAAACATTTCCAGTAGCTTTGATATTGAAAGTGCTTGAATTTCACTGTCGACTTGGTATTCTTGGGAGTATGGCTAATAAGTTGTACGAGAATCTCAAGCACTTCTCAGTCCGATGAGTCGTATTTTCAAGAATGCTAAGTCGACAATGGATATCAAACACCTCCCAGCTCGATGCGATTCAGCAAGCCAAAGCTCGAAATTGTGTAGATTCAAACGGTTCAAGTTTTCTTATTCTTCTTCTTCTTAGGGCACTACAGACCGAGGTGGACCTGGGCCTCACCCAGATTTCCCGCAGGTCAGCACAAAGGCTAAAGTCGTTGACAAAGCTTATCTTGATCCACAACAAAACTGAGGAATTGTTTGCCTTATCTAAGATTGCAATGTTTCCAAAAATTGGATTTTGAAAGCATTCGTTGTCCAAATAAATTTCCAACTTCATCACAACTCTCACCACATGTCGACAAAGTCGAGAGAGGATTTGCACCTTTTTGCTGAGCATAGCCATTTTCCAACACTTTACAAGGCCACGCTTACAACTCATTGAAGGCTGAACATGTGAATTGCCTTTGGCTGCTAATTAATTGAATCGACTTCGAGGGGAATTGTGTGGTTTGGGCCTTGATCAAAACCAGAAATCAATCATAGCTGTCATGTGACTGATTTTTGTGGCCAAAACGATGTGTACGACATAATGACATCTTCGTAAAGATGAAATTTAATTTCCAAGCGAAAAATGCATCACGGAGTAGTTCCTAGAAAATGTCTGCGCTTTTCAAGTGTTCACATAAAAAACCGACTCCTCTCTCCCGGACAAAAGCACATGCGCCTAAAATTGCAGCTCATCATGGCTCCGGATCGAAGATATCTCATGTCCATCTTCATCCAATTTGAAAACACCCCACACTTCACAATGATGGAGAACACTGCCCTGGGAAAAATGAAGCTGTCAACTTTCACTCGACCAAACAAAACGTGTTCACAAAAACCAAATTAACACAGAAAACACACAAAACTGTTTCTAACATTTATAAAACACATATATTCAAAATCATGTAGAGAGGGCGATTTCCGAGAGAAGGAAATCATTAATACATCGATTTAGGGACAGGAAATAGTTGACACTTTGACATCAAATGCAGAGTATTGGGTCCGCAAGCAAAATCAAAACACAGTATCATTGCTCCTCTTCCGCGCACACAAAAATGTATCTATATTGCAATACATGGAGACATGGGGGGAGGAAGGTGGAGGATGGAGTTGCACCTCCTTAGGTCAGGAATGATGTATCATCGGTGCACTCCATCTCGCTCTCCCCCACGTCTCCGTCAGTCTTGTTAGCCTCATCTTCGGTGGGAATTGTACTTTCGGGCTCTTCTTTTGGGGAGTCCTCAAAACTGGAATTTAGCCGCACGATGAAATCCTCCAGGGAGATCTTTTTGAGTGCAAACCGACGACCGAAAGTCTTTTTGATTTTCAATCGCCGCGACTTCACTGTTGTTTTGGTAACATTCAGTCCATCGGAGCAAGAGAGACTGCGTCGAATCTTCTTTGCGCCGATGAAGCACAGCTGCTCGTCGTTACTGGGGGTGGGCTCCTCAAATATGGTCTCCAGATTTGATGGACGGAAATTCCTCTTAATCTTATTCTCCAGGTACAGTTTCTGAATATCAGCCGGTCGCATTTTAATCTCACTCGCGGAAATATTCCGTCTTGGCTTCATAATGGAACGTCGCTTGATGCGCAGAACAGAGTTCTCCTTGCACTTGGCCATTCGGGCGGGTAGGCATCGCCGATAGTTGGATGTAGATGGAACGCTCAATTCCTCAGGAAAATCATCCTCCTCGGGCGCGTCCACAGTCTCTGGTGTTGTGGACATTGTGCAAGGAAATGTTTCAGTCGGCCAAACGCCGGGATTGCCAACCACCCTGCCATGGGAGAAACGAAATTTCAATTAACAACGATGCACAATTGAGGGAACAGTCTACTTACGCTTTTTCTGATATAAATTCGTGCGAATTACTGAAATTAATTGCTGAAATTCCGAGTACAATCCGTTCCATTTTATATTTTCATCTTTACTTGTTGACAGTTGTTGGAGATGTTTATTTCTGCGATTTTCTTTTGTATCTGGTGTGGTGAGTATGCGGCGTAGGGTTCGTCTGACAGATGTCACACTAGGGTTTCGTTGAGATGGTCTAATTTACCTACGAAATGTGTATATCAGTTTTATTGTTTATTCGTTGACTTAGAAGTGCCCGGCTGTAAATTGTTGTTAATTTAAAATTAAAAGCGACTGGAAGCAACGGCGCAGACGTTTGAAGTGTTTTTGCAGAATTGTGTGCTACAGAGTGTTTCGTCGAGTTGCCCAATCAATTTTCAAGGACGGGAGTGTACCCCGTGGTGAGTTTCTTCGACTGGTATAAACTATTTGAAATGCCGGTTGACTTTGCTTAGAGTGAACATGATTCGCATGGAGAATTAAGTTTTATTGGATTTGAATCAGAAATTAGTTGAGAATTTGACTGAAATGGAGCCAAAATTCACTTCATGTGGGTAAAACGACCTGAGATTTAATAAGGAATTGGATTAGTGCACTGATTCACTTTCCTGAATTAATTGAAAGAAACTAAATCTCGTTGATGAGGAGGGGTTTGGTTAGTAATTGGCTGAATTTGGCTAGTGAGTGACTTTTCTTTCGTCACCATTATTCTTGCAGTAAAACGGATGTATTTTAAGAGAATATGGCTGGTAGTCTGACTACCGGTTCATTGAATGCGCAAGGGTCTAAAAATATCGGCGCGAGTCTGATTTTTGGGAGTAGGTCTAAATATAATTGAAAAAATTCACATTGAGGCGTTGCTTTGGCGGAAGACTCCTTATCTGTTGACAATGAAGTTGGGACTCGCTGACTAAAGGGCTACTCGCGTGAGCGGCGAACTACGAGCGAAATTTGCGAATTTTGACACTTCATTCATTTACAAGCAATTCTCTTTAGTCGCCGGTAGCCAAGAATTGTCAGTGTGAATTTTAAAATATCCAAAGTTCGCGCAAGAGATTTCGCGAATTCTTTATTCATGGATAACGAACATCTCAGTATGGATAATTCGAACATCAGTTTGATAATTCGTGAAGAGATTGTTGAATTCGCAGAAAAAGAGTGGAATCGACAATTTTCTTATTTAAACACCTTTCACCGCGGGCGTTGGACTTCGCCTAAGGTGCGTCTTGTCACCTCTCCTTTTCATTAAATAGATGGACTGAATGTTGCAGCGCAGTCGAGGCGAAGAATGTTTCACATTGGGAGAGTTGAGGTACAGATAACCTAGTCATCCTCACATCATGGCTTCCGTGATGATTCTTCTCATCAAATTTGCAATAACCTCAAAATCCTTCTGTCTCAATAAAGGCTATTAGGTCAACACTTAGGTTAACTCTGTAAGTGGTAACAGTATGGATCAAAATTGGTCTATGCGAGGCTCAGCCACCACCTCTAACCTAACCTAACCTAACCTAAGGGCCAACCATAATGGCTGTGCAAAAAATTAAGCTTATGTCATAACCAAACGAAAAGCAACCAGAAGCTTTGTCCAATTTCAAAGTGTCCATAATTGCTAATAGAAACCTAAGGAGAATTCAGTTGTCAACTGACATTTGCATACGCAGAGAGCGATTCATTTCGTTCCCGCGTAAATAGGAAAAAGTGACCGAACTTACCGAAACTGAGCGAAGCGGTTATTATGGTCGCATTGTATAATTTTTGTGTATTCGCTTGTTTACTTCAGTTCTCTTAAGTTTCTTTACGGCCATTACGGTTTGCCCTTTAGTATAGTTAGACGACATCGCTGTAGATGCTTCGTGTGCAAGCCGTTTAAAAGGTACTTGCTTGAATGAAAATGAAATCAGTTTACATAGGTGGTAAATGGGAATAGGACGTCCACACATAACGATAGACTCTGAACATCTCTAATGTCAGTCCGTACATTAATGTGGTCGAAGCATTTAAAGCAGACTTGCTCGCTCCCTTATGAAAAGCGTGCACCTTCACCGCCTTCGGATCATAAGAATCTAATTTGGAAGGAGCTGACTGATAGGAGACCACCTTTCATCTTAAACTAAGCTTCTTCTTCCTCATCTAAGCTTTTCATCCTGATCATCGACATCCTCAATCTCGACAGGCTATTTTCAATTTCATTCCAACACATCATCTCATCCTCACATCCCCCACGAAATGCCAACCTCCACGCACTTATTAAAATTTTCCATAAAATGAAAATCCTTTCAGATTCCACCACCTCCATCCCTCTCCCAAAACAAGTCCCGTCCCCAGTGCGGCCTTCAAAGGGAAATCACATCCTATCCAATATTACCTCAGCACAAAAGAGCGTCGCGCGTATCCCAAAAAACCACACCGAACTTCTATTTTGAAAATCCATCCAATTGCAGTCTCGGGAAAAATTATCCCCGTTCCCGCAGCCATCGACGATGACGGCGAAGACGGCAACGACTCCACCGCCGCCACAACGCGTCAATGCCAACGACAAGAACGATGGCGGAAAATTCCTCATTATACTTGTTCGTCGATGAAATTGTTGTCACGACGAAATGGGGAAATCATTTCGAGTTCACTTCAAGTAGAGGGGCTGCTCCACCACCGCCGTCGTCGTCGTCGTCGTGCACCTCACAACAAGAGCACATTCAACTGAAGCTGCGAGCTCATTTCATGCCCAATAAATAAGAGCAGTTGACGACGATGATGTTGTGAAAGGATAATCTTACGCCCGCCCCTCGTGTGATGGCAGCGGAAAACGACCGCCATACGGTACGCGGCGGATACGGTGGAACGCCATCAGCAGGGAGCCAGCACGGCATGGGTCCTCACATTCATGGCGACGGAGCTCAGTCGGATCAGGACACCTTCCAACTTTATTGTTCCTCAGGGGGTAAGGAAGCCATTACAAAGGATACACGGCGTGAAATTCCATTACATTTGCGAATTCATGTCGTGCGTCAGAGGAGCGGATTTTAAAGCAGCCAACTCGACTGCGCTGCTCATTTGCGAGTCTCCGCCAGCGTTGCTCATGCGGCCGCTGACCTATTTTGTCAAGGATTCAATAATTTGTTAGTCAATCCTTTGTCCACAAGCCGCATCCACCAAAGACAACAGGCTCCCCCTCTCTTCAGACCGGCGCGGCTGAGAATGCCTGACCCATTCCCGAACTCTGTCGGGATTTACTTCGGACGTGTAACACAAGAACGGTCCGATTTCGAAGATTTATGGTTGACTATTACGAGCGGAAATGAAGGGCGGCAGGTCGTTGGGTTTTTGTTCCTTTCCGTTCCAATATGCGAGTCACGTTTGCCGCCGCTGCCGATGTGTGTGGGGGAGGTTCTGCGCTGTGCTGGGTAACCTTGGACTTGGGAGCGAACGTGTGGAATGGCGATTTCCTTGCAACTTTCTCCTGCCACGGCAGTGGACTTCCGGTTGTTGCGGATGCCCGACAACGAACGGTCGCTTGCTCTGAGTGGCGGCGAAGTGGCGGCAGGCGAAGGCACTTCAAGTGGTTTCTTTTTTTGTCTGGTTTTCCAATTTTCCGATACATTAGCGTGGGGGTGAACTGCGATATGGTTTTCTTGGAATCGGTGACTGGCGGTTAAGGAAAGGGTATCCGAGACAGATTTGGGTGATTCAAAGTTTTGAAAGGAAGTGGTAATCAGATATCGACCAGGAGGCTGCGAACTGCAAATCTGTTCAACACCAAACGACATAAGGGGATTTTGTGGCAGATAATGAACTACTTCACGTTTAACCCTTCAATGTTAGCCCGCTTCGAGCGTCGGGTATCTTCGCCGGGTCTTGACGAGTTTGAATGACTTTCTCTTTTCTTTTGTGCTGTTGGAGTATTCTCAGTAGACACCTGATCCCGTCTTAAAGAAGACTCCTCTTCGCGGTCTTGTGGAATCCGAAATGCGGTAGAAGTGAATTATGGGGAATGGACTAACGTTCAGAGTGATTTCCTTTAAAATACAGGGACGAGCTTGCTTGTAGATCAATCCAGTGTTCGCACAGAGAATAAGTGGCACACAAAGTTCATGTTTTCGAAAAACTCTGAAGCATTACACCGCTGGAAGGTCTGGAAACCTTATAACGGGTGTCTTAAGCACACAGCCCTTTGCTTTCCAACGACGCCTTCTTAGCGGATCATAAAACAAATTCAAAGCACCACCACTGTGTCCATTGACCGATTAAACGTCAGCTACAACCTAGCAGGAGACTTTATGGAGTCGCAGAACCAAAAGGGCTTGAGAAACTGTTTCCACCTTTATTTCGACGTCGGATTCGGCCTAAAATGACAGTTCAGAGACTTTCCGTGATTTAAGAAGTTTTGAAAGTACTGTTGTAGTGATAGAGAACATTTTCAAAGTCTGACATTCGAGGTAATCGGCTGGCAATCTCATGAATTCCTTCGATTTTTACTCTGTCTGTGTTAATCAGTCCATATCCGAGGCAGGTTGTTGTTTCTGAACACGTTAATTTTTACGTGCTGAGGAAGTTAACCCCTCGCACAACCTCCAACTGGGAGGACAGGTCCACTTGCTTAGCCCCCGGACAAAGGGGTCGGAAAGGATCCGGTGTCGGTAGCCTCTTGCAGGCTGTGAGCGCCGCCGTTGGCCCTAAGAGAAGACTCATCCGCCGCCATCTCTATTCCAGGGTAGCTCCTGCTGACTGGAGTTGTGGATGCCGCCGTTGCCCAATCAGTTGATCAGCTCCTCCCCCGCCGGAAAAGGGTGATGAGCCCTGATAGACTCATCGACTCTGAGCCTGTGGGACAAAGCAACAGAGGACGTCCACGAAAAAGGTGGCGCATACAAATCGAGGGAAACCTCGGACGGAAAGATGTGCGAAACTGGAGACAGCTGGGGAAAGATCGTGCTGACTGGAGAGGCATGTTGAGTGAGGCCCAAGACCACCTCTGACTGTAGCGCCCTAAGAATACTTACTTACTTACTTAACAGGCCTACGCCCCATGTAGGGTCTGAGCCTGATATATCGCTATCTTCCATCGTTGACGGTCCTCAGCAGGCTGCTTCCAGTCATCAAGACCAAGCTGTCTTACGTCCGCGATGACTTGGTCTTTGTACCGGAGGTTCGGTCTCTTCTCCTTCTCGAACCAGGAGGCTCGGATTCGAAGACCCTCTTAGCTGGAGCGTTGTTGTCCATGCGCTCGATGTGGCCGAGCCAGTGCAGTCGACGGATTTTTGCCTTCCCCACTACATCCACATCCTGGTACTGCTCATAGAGTTCGCGGTTGTGTCTTCTCCTCCATTCGCCTTCCTCGCAGACGGGACCATATATCCGACGTAGAATTTTTCTTTCGAAGGCACCAAGAATCAGCTCCGCAGTTCTGCTTAATGTCCAGCTTTCGGCTCCATACAGCAGGACTGGCAGAATAAGAGTTGGTCCTTCGAGTCTGGAGTTTTGAGGCCAGTTGTTTTGACAAATCGAAGTAGCATCGGTTGCCAAGGGCGATTCTACGTCGGATCTCCAAGTTGATGTCGTTCATGGAGTTCACGTTTGCCCCGAGGTAGACAAACTCCTTCACTACCTCAAAATTGTAGCTGTCGATTGTAATGTTTTGCCGTAGATGGTGTGCGGCGGATCGTTTCTTGCTCGACAGCATATACTTCGTCTTATCCTCATTGGCCTTAACACCAGCTCGTTTCGCCTGTTCTTCAGTCGCCGTGAAAGCTTCCACTACGGCACGTTGGGAACGCGCAACAATGTCGATGTCGTCTGTGTATCCCAACAGTTGGACGTACTTATAGAAGATAGTGCCTTCAGTGTTTATTGCAGCCCGCCGCACTATCTTCTCCAGTACCAAATTGAAGAGATCACACGACAGCGCATCTCCTTGCCGAAATCCGGTGCAGGTTTCAAACGGCTCGGAGGTCCTCGAAACGAACTGCACGGTGCATCGCATACGTGTCAGCGTGGTGCGACACCAGCGTATCAATTTTCCCGGGATCCCGAATTCGGCCATCGCTTCGAATAGTTCCTTGCGATGAATGCTGAAAAATGCGACTTTAAGATCGATGAAAAGATGGTGCGTATCGATTTGAAACTCGCTGGTCTTCTCCAGGATTTGCCTTAGTGTGAAGATCTGGTCTATAGTCGACTTGTCGGGCCGAAAGCCGCACTGGTACGTGCCGATTAGTGCGGTGGAAAACGGCTTTAGACGTTCACACAGTACGCTGGACAGGATCTTGTAGGCGACGTTGAGCAAGGATATACCTCTATAGTAGTTGCAAGAGGTAGGATCGTCTTTTTTGCGGATGGGGCATATGGAGCTGATATTCCAGTCGTCGGGCTTGCTTTCGTCTTCCCAAATTCTACAAATGATCTGGTGCATGCTCCCTACAAGAACATTGCCACCGGCCTTGAAGAGCACTGATAGTAAGCCATCTGAGCCTGCCTGTTGTTCTTCAGCTTTTTAATGGCTTTGCTGACTTCTTCAATGATGGGTGGAGTGACTACTTCGTCGACTGGAGTTGAGATTTCTTCATTCCCCATCACTCTCTCCTGGTCCGGCTCATTAAGCAGCTGTTGGAAGTGCTGCTTAAACACATCCGCTATACCCTGCGGGTCAGTAACTAGACTAAGCGCCCTAAGAAGAATAAGAAGAAATTAAGAGAACTGAAGCAACTGCGCGAATACACAAATCTGGCCCAGTCACCATTTGCCGTTGGGATTGAATTAGCGGCACTATCCCTGGAGCGGTCGATCAGTGGAAGTAGTCTGACTGTGGGTATCACAATGGACCCGTGGTCTAAGTGTGCTGGTTAATTCACTAACAGCCCCCTAACCTAACCTTAAGCCGATTTGACTGAAAACTTTTTGCCATAGATGTCCACAGGTGCGAGGTGTAGTATCTTCCCTAGCGCTGTGGTTGGTGTGGTACGCATTGAATCTGAGATTGATGTACACATATCACGACAAACGAAAACATCATAAACACAAAGGGACAATCGACTTGTCATTTCCTTGGCATTTCTCCAAGATCTGCCGCAATGTGAATATTTGGCCGATGGTGGATTTTTCTGGCCTAAAGCCACTCTGGTATGGACCGACCCGGTTGTTGACGAATGACTTTAGGCATTCCCACAAGACGGCAGATAAGATGTTATAGGCAATGTTCAGAAGACTGATGCCTCTATAGTCTTTTTATGTCCAGCTTCAATAGAAATCTTAATACAATTCGAGAAATAATGAAATTAGGCCAGATTTCGGAAAATAGTTTAACAACACATGCGTTCCTCACAGCCAGTCCTCCTGGCAATCCCCACGTTGACGATGTTTCTAAATTGCTCTCACAAACGAACCTAACTTGTTGATCCCTCCCTCGATCTGCAGCAATTACCCGACTTCAAGTTGCGCGTTCAACTTTCATGACTGCCTCTTGAAGGCTCCTCCCACCTCTCAACTTACTGACGTCAAAGCATCGCTCAACTTTGTGTTCGTCTTGCAAACTTCTTGCCAACACCTACTCTCTTGACTTGCAGTTAGCTCAAGGTTACGAGTCCCCTTCTGGACAATGAAGTGCCATCGAAGTTATCACTTACGTGACAAACGCCATAAGTATCCGATACACCACCCCCACAATCTGCTCCCTCTGTGTCCAGCAGTGGTCCGAAATTAGCCTGCGATACCGACTCCACGCCCCCGTCGTGGAGTGCCATCAACATCCACGCCGAGACACCTACTGATTCTCTAATCCGAAAATTGATATCAAATCACATTACGTGACTCGAATGAAGGAATCCCATGATTCCGTCGGTGCCATTATCCTCCGGCAACAAACAACCAGCAGACAGAACGCACAACCAAGCGCCCAGCAGAGTTTATCCGAATGAATGGTTTACGTTGACACCGCCCCACCAGGGCGACATCAAATCGCCGTGTGAGGGCTGTGCTGGGTTCTGCTTTGTTGGCAGAAAGGTCCTCTCACTCCCCCACCGCCACCGAGAGCACACGTAATATAATTATGTTCTCCTGATTAAATTTCATCGAGCATTGTGCGGATGCCAGTGCGCCCGGGCGAACGAGAAAAGAAAGCGGAAACCGAAAGTACACTCCAATCATCAATCTGGTTACAGGCAGTCAGGGTGGGGGTGGGGAGGAGGTGCTGGGAGGTTTGGAGCAAGCCAAAGGTCCTGTGACCTGATTTTGTAATTGAAACAGAAGCACTGGTGAAAATTAAACTCCGGTTATTTATTTACCCTTCCAAACAAAATGATCGGGGTCTTTGTGTTCGCCCTCATTCCACACCATCCCTGCGCAGTTAACAACCCTGGCGCCCCGTGAAAACACATCGACGGGGTCCTTGTGTTCGCCCTCATCCCACAACATCCCTGCGCAACCCTGTCAACCCTGGCTCCGTGGCACCCCGTGAGAGCCCATTGTCGGGGTCCTTGTGATCGCCCTTATCCCACACCATCCCTGCTCAGCTAACAACCCTGGCTCCATGGCGCCCCTCGACGGGGTCCTTGTGTTCGCCCTCATCCCACTCCATCCCTGCGCAGTTAACAACCCTGGCGCCCCGTGAAAACACATTGTCCCGGCACCGATTAATTACAATTACACACTTTATTCGCTCCCCCTCACTTCAATTCAATTAACACTCACAGGAGGCGAGACGGCGCGTGTCACGCGTATCCCGTGCTCTCGGCAATCCAGTCCAGGTACGAGGTGATTCGGGTGTAGGCGTTGGGGTCGCCTGATTGACAGCCGGCGCTGTTGCCGAACGACGTCAGTCCGACGAGGTACAGGCTTCCGTTGGCGGATGCGTACGTCAGTGGTCCTCCAGAGTCGCCGTTGCACGGACCACTGAGCGAGAGTCCACTCGAGCAGATGTTCGAGGACAGAATGAGGCCGCTGCTGAAGAACGCCGCACAGCTCTCCACACTTATCACCGTCAAGTTGACGTAACGCAGTTCTTCAGTGATTTGGGAGGAGGCGCTGCTGGTGAATCCCCAGCCGGACGCGGTGACCGCCTGTCCCTCGAGATAGCTCTGATCCATGGAGCTCGTCGCCAGCTGGATGGTCTGGACGGCGGCGCTGAGGGTGAGATTGCTGGGAAGATGTATGACAGCGATGTCGTTGCTCGTCACCGACGGATTGAAGTCGGGGTTTATCGTTATGTCCGAGGGGCCGATGTCAATTTGATCGACCGACGGGACGTCGTCAATGTCGTTCGTGCCGAAAATGACCGATGCTGAGATGGTGCCTCTGGAAGAGATCAGACGGGCGGTTAGTCTCCCGTCAGAGGGTGTGCGCGCTGTCAACTCACCCGTAAACGCAATGAGCAGCGGTGAGCACAATGTCCGGGTGGATGAGGACGCCGCCACACCAGAAGGACCCCACTTCGGTGCCGTTCTTGGTGATGGACAGGCCCACTTGGTAGGGAAAGCCGTCGGTCGGGGCCAGCTCTCCGCCCACAATGCGACCCCCGCAGGGCTTGGACTGGGACTGGGGTATCGACCCAAATGCCAGACACAGCGACAGGGTAAGCTTCCACGTGATGGCCATTTGTTGTTCGCTCGTCGGACTAATTAGAATACAAACTGCGCGGCGGGTATTTATAAAAAAGCGGAAAAATGTATCGGTTATCTCCGCAGCCGATAACCGATAGGCGGTGGGTTTGGTATGCCCGAGATTATCTGCATTTTGACAGGAGTCTACTGCGCTCCAGCGGCGATAAGCGGAATTAAATTCGTTTATCGTCGCATTGAACTTTTCTGTGCCTGATTGCGGTTCGGGGGGAGGACTGGGGGCCAGTTGCCTTAGGTCAGTGCAAAGCTGTGATAAGGGTGACTTCTCGGAAGCTCAGGTAATCTTATCCGATTCGGAGAACTAATTTCGGAGCGGAAGGAAGTGGCGCTTCCCGTTGATTGCATCTCCCCAACCGCACGACCGCACAACACCTGACGCACGAGCGGAATGACCCGGTTTCGCCAGAAAGGGAAGACAAAAGCCAGTCGAGTGGCGAGATAAGATTGAACTGATTTCCCCGGGGTTTATTACGCAGTTCTTCAGATCTCGAGTGTGATGTAAGTCGTGTAAGCCCCGCAGGGCGGGTGGATTGCACCGGATTAGACTGGATCGAGATTAGCTCTCCACTTCACGGTGATCCGAGTGGATTCCAACGACGATATCGTATCAGTGATCCAGTTTCAAACTAGACACTGTCGTATATAAGATCGGAATCGCAACATGTCTAGCCACCAGTCCACATGGCATCTCTGATAACCCTTACAGCTCTCGCGGCCTTAGCGAGCTCCGCACTCGTAGCGCCATCGCTTGACGGACGGATAGTCGGCGGAATTCTGGCGCCGGATCATAGTTTTCCCTTCCTGGTCGGGCTGAGCATATCCAAGCTCTCGGAGAGTGGAACTTACTGGTGTGGCGGATCGCTGATCGCGACGAATTTCGTCGTCACCGCCGCCCATTGTCTTGAAGGGTGAGTGACACGCTTATCGCACTCGATACTCGAGTGATCAATGATCTGACATTTTTCAGGGACACTTATGACGTCAAGGTAAAGCTGGGAATGCGAAATAGGATCATCACTCCCCTGGACGGCGACCTGATCGACGTCCACCGCGACAGCATCATAATCCACGAGCGATTCCACCCGAACTACACAGAGAATGACATCGCGCTGGTTCAGCTTCCGCTAAATGTCACTTTGACAGCTGACGTCCAGGTGATTCAGCTCGCATCGCCGTACATGGATCAGGAGTTTCTCGAGGGTCAGGGTGTGACTACTGCTGGCTGGGGCAAGAGGCGCGAAAACATGACCGGCATCTCGGACGAGCTTGTCTACGTGGACGTCACAGTCATCGACCAGGAGAAGTGCAGAGAGGCCTACCACCCCGGGATCATCACGTCGAAGAACATCTGCGTGGATGGCAGCGAGATGAAGGGCACTTGCAGTGGCGACTCTGGGGGACCACTGGTCTACCAGGCCGCCGACGACTCGCGGTATTTGGTGGGAGTGACATCGTTCGGCAGCGATCACGGATGTGACAAGGGCCAACCGTCAGCCTTCACGAGAGTGACATCGTTCCTCGATTGGATCGGCAGGCACACTGGACTAGTTACGAACTAGAGGGGATTTCCAAGTGGATCGCGAAGATAAGAGGGGGGGTTTGATAAGCGCGGCAGATAGGAAATAGTTCATTGACGTGCGCGTGTGGTTACAATGTGATGATCGTGGTAGAGGAAGACGAAATAAATAAGTGATCGTGAGACGGAGATACGCTTTTTTGAGTTTTTACGACGCATAAAGGTAGGCAGTTGGTAAGTCCAAAGGTGCGACTTTGATTGAAAATGATTCGTTGATCGTTCGTGATCGTGATCGTGAAGTATGATCGGGCAAAGGGTTTTTGGCACAATTCTTTTGAAAAGCTATGGCGCATGGTGACGACGCTTGCTTGTATTCCTGTCTTTGAAGGGTGCCACAATCCAGGGTGGTTCTGGACCTAAACAAACGATCAAACACGATCTTTAGCTAGACGGCTTCAGTTGCTGTCACTCAGTTGGTTGAGATCTGCCTCCACTTGTGTTTCCACAGGCTCGGAGTTAGGGACTCTTGGGAACCGTGCTAAGTTGCTCATGTACTCTTCATAGGCCTTACTGTTTAAGGCGTCGAAATCGTAGACGCCTAGCTATTCTATGCGGTTAGCTATGGTTGGCGGTTAGCGTAGACTAAGGACTTGACGTAGCCCCAGAGAAGATGATCGAGTCGTATCAAGCGACGGCCAATTGATGAACGCTCACCGCGAGATGACCAAGTCTCCAAAATTTATCCTTCACAACTTCGAGCGCTCCGTCGCTTGTATGGCATGTGGCGCCCTCTTGTTCGAACCACAGCTCAGATATTGCGATGTTATCGAGTTCTGGCCACAGAAAGACGGTTAACATCGCTCTATACATGAAACCATTGACGGTAACGGCTCCTTCCTCATTTCGAAAGAAATAGGGTCCGATTATGACGCCTTGCCATGAACCGCACCAAACAGTCAATCTTTGTGGACGCATTGATGTTTTGGTCGAACACTTGCAGACAGTGTTGACTCGAATAACGGTAGTTTGGCTTGTTGACATAGCCGCTGAGCTAAGAATGGACCTCGGACGAGAAGATGATTGTTTTTTTCCAAAATCCGGATTTCTGGTCAACATTTTCAGCGCCCAATTAGCGAACTCACCGCACGGTTTTCTATGGTCGGCTTCAATTCTTGCATCATCACGGATGTAGGCCCAAATCCCACCGCAAAATAAACCGGGTTTTCTGACTCTGACGATGCACAATTCAGCAGATCAGGGTGCAGTGGACATTTCTGGTCCTTCTTCAATGCTTTCCGCTAAGACGGCTATTTTTCCTCCATTTCGTACCAATCTCTGTCTGGTTGGTGGCTTGAGATATAAAAGAGTGTACTCACACTCAAACTCTCCCATAGAGGGACGAATTTCCTGCACACTGAGGCCACGAAAACGACCCATCTCAAGACGAAGTTCACATTGCGTATTTGTAACTGAGCCGGAGTTTCGAAAATATTTCTCAATAATTTCCGTTTGTTCGGCAAGCATGAAATGATATACCATGAAATGGCAAGCCTTACTGAGTATTTTGACAGTCAAATGTCATTGGTAACTCTGACAGCGGCTGAAACATAACAATTGGAAAATCCATCATTACTATCTGGTCACCCTTTATCTCCACTTCAGTCAGGACCACAACCCCTGCCTCTCATTCGTTCCATTCAACCAAGAAGACAGAATTTCGAACTTAATGGCCGCCCACTGTCTCACTGTCTCACTGCCTCTGTCATTAAATTCGAGTCCTTTTCAAAGGCGGCGCCCCCATCCGGCTTAACCGAGGTGAATTCCTGGAACACGATCAAAAGAACCATTAAGTTCGTGTTAAAGGCCGTCGTGGGTGCCACCATTAAAGACAGCCCGTAACTCTGGCCGCCTTTCGCCATAAAACTTTAACATTGGCCATAAAACGTTCCGTCAAATGAACCTCCTCTTCCAATCGAAGCGATGATTTCCGCCACCGACGAAAAAAAATACGGAAGCACTCAAACCAAATCCTCCCTCGCATTCATCAGCATTTTCATAAAACGCTCATCCATTAGTAGGGAGGACCTCTTAAGTACAGATTAATTGCCAGCCACCATCGCCACCGTCGCCACCCCCGCCCCCGTATTTAATTAAGTCATCCACACTTTCTCGCACTGAAACGGAGTAATTTGGCCCCGAATTGACTTCTAGCTCATAATAAATTACACTCAAATAAAGGACATTCCACCGCATAAAACCGGTACGCTGTCGTTATGGCCTTTCATTTCCTGTGCTCGCTACCCGAAATCGGAGCGGAGCGCTGCTGCATTAGTCTTGTTTCCCCTTTCGCTTGGCCAAGGCATCGGTGGGCCGTAATTTATGCCGATTCTCGTCGGAGGTTTCCACCTTTTTTTGCCTTCAGTGTCGACGATAAATAAGGGGATTTCGGCAATAGAACTGAATGTCCGGGACAATAACAATTTATCTCGAGATCGAATGTGTGCGGTTTAAAAGTTTATCGCCTGCCGAGGAGGCGACCAGCCAGCAACGTCTGGCCGGGCCCGAGCGGCACCTAGTCGGGATGTTGTCGGGGCGATTGTTGAAGGTAATTGCATAAATTATTTCCGGGCCGGGCGGTGGGGTGGAAAGGACGAAAGTGAATCTTTTTTTTTTTTATTTTTTTTTTTGCATTTTGTCGTTGGACCTCCGGATCGGGTGCTGGTGCTGGTGTGTGTACTTAGAACGAGATTGTTGGTCTTATCGCTGGCAAAGGACTTCGGTGGTGGCCAATTGAAGGTACCTTTCATCGTTGAGCTTGAATTGGGTGTAAGGACGACGACGGTGGAAGAAAAAAATCATCAATGTTGACAAATCTGTGGTCATTTAGGGAGACACCGATAAACTGTGCTTAAATGGTCGTTCTGTGGATGAAATTAATGCGCCACTCAGACGATGGGGTTAGAGTGGAGCGTTATTTTTTACGACGTCGAGCAGATATCCGCTTTGGCTGGATATATGGAAGGAGAAGTCGTAGTCTCTATAAGTTGTGTGTGATAAGGAAGGGGTTTTGATTGCAAGTGGATTCATCGGTGAGAGTATGTGCTGTTCTTGCTCTTCTCTTTAAGAAAGATCCTTGAAAAGAAATAAGTGTACGGTTGCGATAGGTTTTGAGTACTTGTATGAATGCAGTGTTTTATCTCTCTTTTCCATGGTTGCTGTCCACTGACTCTATAACGTATATACAACAGTCCGAGGTGGACTCGGGCCTAGCTTCTCAGTAATTCAGTATTTGAATCGGGATTTGATCCACGGTCCATCTGTGTGAATACGCTACGACGGCGTCAGTCTAAAATTTGATGTGACTGGTGGAGAAAGTAGATCGTTTGAGAAACCCTAGCCCCACAGAAGCAGAATGTGCTACAGAAGCAGAATGTGAGGCTAGGGTTTCTCATACGAGCTACTTTCTCCACCGGACACATCAAATGTTAGCGTGACGCCGTCGTAGCATATTCACACAGATGGACCGTGGATCAAATCCCGATTCAAATACCGTCTTCTCATTTTAAGAGCTCCACTACTCTCAAGCCCCTGACAAAGCTCGGAAAGTATAAAGCTTCTTAAAATTTCAAAATTACGGAGGCGGCATAAAACTCTTCCACACGTGAGCGAACAATAACGCGCACAAATCGAGTGGTTGCTGTGCAAACTGGACCCAAACCTGTTTATCTCGGACTGTAGTGCCACCGAAATAGGAAGACGTCTTTACCTAATTACCAAGCACCTCTTAAATCAACCAAAGATGTTCATATTTGTTTCAAAATGTCCCCGTATTCGTGCGGGATGTTCCATCTATGACTTAATCCGCGGTAGTTAAAGCTTCATATCACAAAAGTCCTTCCCCCCTGCGAACATCACACATGTAAACCGATTCACTGCCAAGAATTACACGACTCAAGCTGCCATTTGAACACTCGGCAAAACCAATAAAAGGCCCCCCCAACCACCGCAGCCACCGCCGCCATCTCCGCCCAGTCATTAATCGGATGAGAATGTAAATAAACTTTTCCATTACAAAAATTAACTGTGAATTAGTGAGGATTGCCCTAATTCAATTCATGGCGAACCTTACGCACAGTTCTCGTAGGCATCCATTCAATCCATTCTCTGCAGCAGCTGCCAGGAGTCCCTTCACTCCAACTGATGTTCATTCCCAGTCAACTTGAGGCGCTCATTCCTTCGGGGAAGGGACTTTTACATAAGACACGCCGCTGCGATGGAACAAGGAAGAACTTAGGCGAACCGCTCCCAGGGATACTGTATCCTTGGGGGGCATAAACGCCCACCCATCCGGAAAATAAAACAGAAAAGAAAGTAACTTTCCCGAGCCCACTCGGTTCGTTTTCATTTTTGAAGAGAATAGGTCTGAGCAGTGCTCGGGATCCGTCATTCGGATGGCGAGGACTCGAGCGAGCAGCGGCTGGGCGGGGATGCTTTTAAAGCCAATGAAAGGAAAGGAAATGGTTCCGGCTATAAAACCGGCAGGAACGCACGAACAACACAAACAACACGAACAAGAGAAGAAAGAAGGACTCAATGTAATAGTCCATGACGAGGCTGAGGGGGGCGGGCGGGGACAGCAGCGAACAAGACGAGGAGGACTCGAAGAATGGAAAAAAGAGGAAGTGCGTCGCAGGGATACACACACTCACTTGAGAAGATGTTATCCCGGTTCGAGCCGCCACCACCGCCGCCGCCGCCCGCAATGGATTTATCTGCGTGCCAGTGTACTCCGGCATCGATTGTAATCGAATTTTATTGATATTGACACAATTCTTGTGATTGCCGGATACACGGCCCACGGCCCACGGGCCAGGGACTACGCCTGGCACGCAGCAGTAATAAAGCCCAATCGCAGCGCCGGCGATGCGGGGTGCGGGTTTTTTATTTAAGAAATTAAATTGCCACCGGGATTGCGAGATGGAGATGAATGCCAGTTGCCGGGACGCAGGATGGCCAGCAGCAGGAAGGCAGCGAGAGCCGGCAAAAACAAACGAATAAAAATCAAATTAACTTGTAAGCCCCTCCACCTCTGGGGTGTTGTCGCGCAATTGGTCTGTAGCTTGTCGGGCGGACTGAGAGATATCATCGACGGAGAAGCGATTTAATCGCTTTGTGGGAACACAAAGGCGGTCATTTATTTTAATGGCGTCGATGGAAGGCGATAGTCCGGATGGCAATGATTCGACTAATTGCTGAGCGAAAACAATTCCCTTTTCTTCTTTTTGTCTTCTTTTTGTTTTGGTCTCTTGGGGGTTATTGGTGCGGCTGACTGAAGGCGAGCGATGCGAGGGAGGTTTGCCTTTTTCAAATGGGACTCGAAGAGGTTCGGGGAGAGCTGTGATTTGTTGCCTTTGTGAATGCAATTGAGAGCTAGGAAGTTGGATCTTGGCTGATTCATTGCAGTTAGATTGTGTCAATGAGTGGGGGAGGATTTATAGGGAGAAAGGCTTCACATCAAGACGGCGGATGCAGAGAAGCGTCGTTTTGCGAACTGGAAGTGGTTTCTGCCAAGATCATCTGCCCGGGAGAAGGCAGCTTAAATACTCCATCAGTCGTTGGCTTGGTAAATAAGTTGCTAGGGTTCTGCGCGTCCAACGCTTTAGGTGGCTAGTTCCTGCAGAGTGCCTGGACATATCTGTGGAAGCACATAATGAAGAATGACCAGATAACAATGATACTTTTTCCAATCGTTATTTTTCAGCTCCTGTTAAAGTCACTGAGGATATCGAGCTGTCAAAATATTCAGTAAGACTTACCATTTCATCGTGCATCGTTTCACGTTTGTCGAATGTGCCGACAATTTTTGTAAATATTTTCGAAAATCCGGCTCAGTTGTAAATACGCAATGTGAACGCGAATTTCGTCGCGAGGTCAGTCGTCATAACTATTCGCGAGGTCAGTGTGCAGGCAATTTGTCGCACCGTGGAAAAGTTTGAGCCTGAGTATACTCTTTTGGACCTTTAGCCATCAACCGGACAGAGATTGGTGCGAAATGCAGAAAACATAACCGCCGGAGCGGCCAGTTTCGAAGAAGACAGAGAAATGTCGATTCGGCGCCGATGAGCTGAATTGGGAATCGCCAGAGAATCAACCCGCCGGTGGGATTTGGGCTTGCATCCGATGAGCTGACGCAGAAATTGAAGCCGGATTACGCCATAAGTTCGCTAACCGGGCGCTGGAAATGTTTATCCGGATCTTCTTTTTGGCAACAAGCAAAATTCCAGTCATTGGAGCGAGCACAATCCACAAGTGTTCGTCGAAGCATCAATGCATCCACAACGATTGACTGTTTGGTGTGGTTTATGGCAAGGCGGCATCATTGGGTCCTATTTCTTTCGAAATGAGGAAGAATACTCCGTTTCCGTTCATGGTCTCAGGTGATGTTAACCGACTTCCCGTGGCCAAAGCTCAACAACATCGATATATCCGAACTGTGGTTCCAACAAGAGGGCGTCACATGCCATACAAGCAACGCAACGCTCAAAGTTGCGAAGGATACATTTTGGAAACTGGGTTATCTCACGGCGAGCGTTCGTCAATTTGCCGTCGCTTGATACCACTCGATCATCTGCTCTGGGGCTACGTCAAGTCCATAGTCTACGCTAACAGCCAACCACTTTGGACGAGCTAGAGGCAAATATTCGAGACGCTAGTGCCGGAATAACGCTGCCGACTGCATATTGGACTGAGTCGTAAAAAAATTGAATCGACGCGACTACCTTGAAGCCCTGCCAGCAAAGCCGAGGTGACGATTTGAATGATTTGCTATTCCTTGCATAATGGCATGAATGGGGCTTCAAAATAAAGCTAAACTCGGTTTCATTTCTCACACCATCTTTGTTTTATTTCCAGTTCTTTTCATATCGTTCTTATCTGGTCACTCTGTAGATTAAGTATTAATTGTCCCCCATTCACGCCTTCCACAAAGTTGAAGACTCATACAGCAAAAGTGACTGAATCTACCACCTCACTCAAGTCAGAGTTGCAGGGGAAAATCTCTAATCTCAACCAAAACGCCTAATCTCAACCAAAACGACCATATCCAAGGAGAACCTCAAGAAAATCGATCCCTAATACCCGCCTTTCGTTAAGCAGCCCAAACCTGGACCCATTATTAAACGTCAGCATCGTTCACCAAGAGAGATCCATTCTCGTTCCAAGGAATCAAATAATGAATCCCCAAGGCTATTTGCTGCACTTCTTCTCATTTGGAGCTCTTAAATACTCCTTAGCCGTCAGTTCGCTTCAAGACACCGTCGTCGTGCTGCACCTCAACAAACTCCGGTTCCCACTCCGTCCATCCTCCTGGTACACAACCGAACCGGAAGTTGACTACAGTTCTTCTTTCTTCCCTCCCGTCTTCACTGCTACTGTCCCACTCCGCGCCACCGTCGCCATTCATTGTTTCGCTTTCATTTTGCCGAACTTAAGCAGCGACTCGTTAATGTACACTATTCCAGGCCGCAGCGAAGCGAAACTCCTTCGAATGCAAGATTCACTGCCAGAGTGCATCGAGCAGTCCCAGTGCAGATGAAAGTTATCCACGAATTATTCCCTCAGGCGATGGGTGGTGGAGCTGGCCTCTGTCGAGGTTGATACCTCAGCGACTACACCAGATTTTGTCCACCACAGACCCCGCTCCGTGGTCTGAGTGCTGGAACAAAAGTCGACTAAGGACTCTGAAGAAAGCCGTAAAAAGAAGAGAAAAAAATGGCAAACACACAACACACCCCCACATCGAAGGAGGAACGGAAAAGTGAAATCCTTGCCGCTGCCCTGAACAACAAAGAGGCGCGCACACATAAAATCAATTCTCTCCTCTTTCGCTGTCGGGTTTCTTGATTCGAAAGCCAACTACTTCGTGGTCCTTCTCCGTTAAATTCGCCTCGCCAGCCAGCAGCAGAGATTACGGGCACCATGGTGCCACTCGCCCCCTCAACCGCCTCGCTGAGGCATGAAAGGCGGTAGCATCTCATCGGTGGGGTGCTGGGGGAGAAGGACTTCTCATCCCGTTAAACGACAAACAATGGTCATCGTCATCGTCGTCATGATGAGGCATTTGTAGGAACTCTTAATTAAAAAGAACGATGGATACCTATACACAAATTGAAAATTCCTTTGTTCGGCCAACCCCTCAAGTCTTTTGTGTCTCCGCTTCAAAACAAAAATCCTGCGACCGTTAGTTTTCATACTCGTACCTTTAATTTATATCCTACCTCTTCTTCTTCTCCTTCTTCGTCTTGTTCTTGTCGTGCTTCTTCTTCGTTTATTTTGGTGCAATAACAATTTAATCTTTGGGGGGTTGAAAGTGACTGAAGCGGACTGCGGGCGTCAAGCGCCTACTTGATGAGCTTTCAATGGAAGTCGTTTGTCGTTACTAGACCAGTGGAACAGGGAGGGAGTCGGAGTAGTTTAGATTCTCACTGACATCGAGCAGAGGTGTCGAGTGATCCGCGTAAGCTAGCAGTTGAACAGACTTTTGGAGATCGTGCCTTCTGTGTTGGCCAGTGAGTTTTGCACGATCTTCTCAAGAACGATGTTAAATAAATCACATGACAGCGCGTCGACTTGTCTAAAACCTTTTTTGACATTGAAGGTCTCGGTGAGTTCGTTACTGACCTTGATGGAGCAGCGACAGTTCTCCATCGTCATCCTGCTCAGTCTGATGAGTTTAGCAGTAATGTCAAAACTAAACATGGCGCTGTATAGCTCGTCTCTATGCACGCTGTTCTGTCATATGTGGCCTTAAAGTCGACGAATAGGTGGTCTGTGTCAATTTGCGTTTCTTTGGTCTTCTCCAGGATCTGCCGCAGTGTGAAGATTTGACCGAAGCATCCACCTAATATCCCAACGGGTCCATGGTGGCTTGAGTCCGACTGCTAACCTACAGTCGGTACCTTAACGTAACCTAACCTACACCACCTGGCGGCATACAAAATGCTTCTATCTTAAGCCACCTTAAGCTGCAGCCACGCAATGAGCTACGAGCGATAGAGCGACGAGTCTGAGCAATGGGTGGCCATTTACTGAGCGCCATCGCTGAGCGATTAGGTGCGAAAATGTCATTTTTAGGTTAATTTTGTCGTAGTCTTTTAGTTGAAAGTCGCGTTCATGCGAATAATCCTCTGGCTGTCAAATGACAAATGTAATTTCAAAAAGCAATTACACATATGTCCAACTTCATTCCACTGCTTTTCGGTGGCTACCGAGCGATGTCGCTTAAAAAAATCACAAATCGCTCAGTGCTTACGTGGCCACCTCCATATGATTTCATGTGTTTTAATTTCTTTACGGCTCGCTCTATCGCTCATTGCTTGGCCGCAGCCTAAGACAAGCACCACCATCGAAACGTTTCTCCTGCTGAAGAATAATTTGTGAACCCGGAATGAAGTGAAGGACAATATCTGTAGTCTCTAGAGCCACAAGATAGATTTTTTTCATCTTCTATGCCTGCTCTGACGCACCTTTCCTTGCATTTCCTTCCTCCACAAGTCCGACCCTGTAAAGTAAAGACGACGGCATCTCATCTCCTCCCTCCCACCATCCACGCCTGAGATGAAAAGATTTATTCCCTCTTTAGTTCACGTGCATGTGCCTGTGTCAGTGTGTGTGTCTTTAAATAGTCTCCTTTAGTGCTTTGATTACCCGACGCCCCATCATCAGTGCCAAAGTAAGTTGGGGGAGTTTCACTTTTAGGTGATTCACTTCAGTGAAAGACATTTACCTTCAATTGAAACTGAGAAGTTCGTCCTTTTTCCAGTTACTCAGCGAACCTCCCTTTCACTGTTCAAACGGGACATTATCGAAGGAATTTGTAACTTTTTAATTAGTACAAATTAAAATGAGACTCCTTGGAGTAGCACTCGGGATTAACGATTTCAAATTGAAGGATTTTATGCTCCCCCGTGCAGTTGCACTCAAACGGGTGCCGGGCGGGATGATGTCTAGTGGGAGGCAATGAACGTATATTGTGAAGCGTGTCTGACTCCTGAGAGGGATGTGCTCCAACGTCCTGCCCCCGCCGACACCGACAAACGAGGCGGGGCCGAGGAGGAACAATATTATGATGTGCATATGTGTCTGCCAACAGCATGTCGATATAAATTCCCTCGCATACAAGTGGGTAATAAATTTCTTTCTCCAGAAACAAATGTTCCTCCTGACGACCGAGGAGACGACAATATTACTAAATTCCTTGATGTACATTTCGACTGCTGCTGTGTCGGTGGCTGCTGGCTGGTGGGGGCGCTTAGTATTGTTTCTGTGATGTTATTGTCAAGACGCTGCTCGGAGGCGGAGGAGTGTGTCAGTTCACCGACAAAAGGGAAATGAATATAAAGGAGGATGTGAATAAAAAAATACGAGGAAATTCGACAAATGGACATTGTAATTAGGGTGGGGGGGTGGAAGTCGGACGCGTGTGTCCCTGCGAACCAGCCGAGGAGGCGGCTGTGTGTTAACATGTTGTAAGCCCTAGTTTCGGTTTCGATGAGCGACAGCACAATTAATGACTGGACTGATGGCTGGTCGACACTTCCGTCACTTGGAGTGAAACGATGATACTTTCCTGGAGCGGATTGTGGTTTATTGTGCGCCTCTTGTGTTCTGGATTAATTTGTCAAATTGGATGGTGGCATTACGCTGTCATTCATCTCTCGCTGAAGAGTGGCGGAACGGTTCAACATTCGCCTGAGATGGGTGGCAGATGGTACAGGTGACTGGGAGATAGACGAAAATGCCTTTCGTGGCACAACATAACAAAGCTTTTTTTTCGGGGGATTTTTGAAACTCTACTGGAGCACACAGACCCAAAACTGGTCACCAACAGGGGGACCGGATAAGAACGGTAGGAAAAGATATTTAAATATAACAACCAACGGTATGAGATATAAAATTGATTCTGGCTTTATTTCGAAGCTACATTCATGTCAATGTGTATAGAATAGCACATTACTCAAATTACTGCCTCGACTTCACTGGCAGTGCTTCAAGCGGTTGGGCCAAGTTTTGATAACTCGGTCTAATTTTTGATGCCTCGGTCCAGTTTTCGATAATTCGGTCCAATATGTGCGGTATTACTCTGGCAACGATGCACGATGAAGTGGCAAATTTTACTGAAAATTTTGACAGCTGGATGTCATTCTGAAATATAACAATTGGAAGAACTATCATTGCTATCTGGTCATCCTTTGCCATTGAGATGGGGTAGTTTATTGGCAGGTATTTTTGCTTTCCTGGTGCAATAATTCCATTTTGCCTGGATCAATACCTAGGCTTCAGCTCGTGATCCACATGATAATCTTCCTTAGCACACTTTTCCGGATGTCACTTACCACGGTTGAGAGTTTTCCTCTTACCATTCCACGATATTTTTTCCGTTTTTGTTCTGAATTTTCACAGTCATTAGGCATTTTTAGCTTTGTCGCTTCTCTCATCCCACGAAGGACTCAGAAAATCTCAGTTTGATATGCTTGCCAGATGACACACTTCCCGATGAGACCGGTTTGATAAGATTTGGCTCCACTCCAGTGAGTTAATTAGATTTCTTTGCTGTCCTTAATTAGGGAATCAATCAGTGAATTATGAGCCCGAAACGAGAAGATAAGCAGCAGCCTATTTCTGCCAATTTACGACGAATAATAGCGCTGACTCAGTGGCCCTCGTCCCCCACTCATTCAGTCCCTTTTTGGGAAAAGGAAACCGAATTAAGGACAAATCATTAAGTCCCCCCTCGCACGAAATCAATATCCTCCGAGTGCGATCAACGACTCAGCTAATGCTTGTATAAATTACATCCTTCAGATACAAACAGTGAATCAGTAATCCCATCCCTTCCCAGCTCTCACAGAATAATTCCTCGCATTGACCCCACCGCATTATCCTTCATCATATCCCTTACATCCCGGCACCAGTGATGGAAATGAAATGACATTCGAATCTCTTCGCTGAGCCAACAGCCAAAAAAAACCCATAAATTGCATGAAATTCATAACTCCTCATCCACCTCCTCCTGCTCCTGCCCCTGTCCGCCTTCGAACAAAAAGAAATTTCCACAATATTAGTGTATCCTTGTCAATGAAACGACGATGACGAGAAAGGAATTGTGTTCGCATCTTTAAGAGGGAGTTACCCCCACCCCCCCGCACACAGACACAGTCAAAGTGGAGTTTTAATATTCTTGAAGGACCCAAAAGATGTTCCCATTCGATGTGTACACATGTGTGTCTTCGGATTTGAAGGATATCATCAAAATAATATCTTTGTTATTTCAATAGAAATCGAAAATCCTCTTATCGACTTTGCTTAGGGGTGGCGCAGGCGGGCGCGGAGGCGAGGGCGGCGGCAGAGTCGTCTTCGAGGAGCGTGTGCTTTCGATTTCCTTCCATCATTCCGTCCCCCTTCACGTCCTTCGTTGTCAATTTCTTATGCTCTCGCAGTGCATTTTGTCGAGTGAGTGAGACTACTGTGTGATCCTTGTCAACACGAAAAATATAAGCGGATGTGGCTGGGTGGCGGGTCGCTGTTACGAATATCAGTTGAATTTGTATGACTGTCTCTCCCCCGCGGGTGTTGTTGTTATTTTTGGCTTCTTTTTTAATGGAGCCACCGAGAGGACTTGTGATGTGTTTATTGGAAAATGTGCTCGAGTGAGACGGGGAATGTTCGCTCTGTTATCGACGATGATGTTATCAGGCGGTTGGTAATATGAGTTGTAAGCTTTGAGGCTTTGATGCAGATGTCACCTTTGAAGTGGGATGCTTGCGGGATTGAATCGAGGTCGAAAATGTGACGCGAAGTGTGTGTATTTCTTCTCATCTTTTCTTTCCACTTTTTTGCTTGAAAGATGAACGAATTGTGGCTGACGTTTGTCGAACAGATGAAAGGGAAAGTCGACACGATTTTGAAATTGCTTAAACTTTAGCTCTCTTTGTAGATAGAGTCATCCAAACCCATGACATAGCCATCTTCACAGACGGTTCGAAGATGGACTCTGGTGTGGGCGCTGGAATCTTCTCCGAAGCCCTCAAGATGTCAAAGTCACTCTATCAAAGCACAGACAAAGCACCATCGCCATCAACTCTGTCACACAGAAGGGGTACAAACAGCACAATACCTAGTGCAAGAGGAGACCGCCGCCGACGAGCAAGAGCAAGCTTTCCAAGCATTTTCCAGGCAGAAGTGCTACCAATATATGATGCGTGCCTTGAAATTAAGCACAGAATAGCACAGCGGATAGCAACAGTCAAGCTGCTATCAACGCTCTAACATCCATAGCTACGCGTCATTTCTTGGCGCGTGATTAGAATGTCTCGTTACAGCAGCATCCATCTCCCTCAAAATCCCGTCTTCATTTCCAAAATGATGTGCAGTTTCCCAAAACGAAGACCATCAAAAAGATTCATCAACACCGTCACCATCAGACACCAGCTGCGTCCTCTCCCAACCACTCAAACTTCCTCAAGTCAACCACCTCTTCAACTTCATCAACCATCACACAATGTGAACACAAATCTCCTGCAAGGACAATGCATTTCCAACTCAGACATCACTGCGAAACAATGTCTCATAACAAAGCCCCAGCGCCGCCCACGAATGTGCTTCCATCTGCAACAATTAATCTCCGAAATATTGTATCTCCTCCCGCCGCTGCTGCACAAGGAACCACGCTCGACCCCAAAATTTGAATAGTAATTCCACTCAACACGCCGAAATGATTGATGGGGAACTGCGAGTTCAACTTCCAAGTACCCGCCATTAGCACTCCGTCGGGGCAGAGCAGTGTCTCTGTGTCCCCCCCCCCACACATCACACGAGTCCTCAATTGTTCTCGGATTCCAACTTGTCATGCAACAAAATGTTGCTGACTCATGCAACCCCGGCAAAGTTTTCGCCTCCAACCAACTTCACCCTCCACGCTGCAGCAGCTGGCGGACAATGGGGCAGTCCTGCCGACGGCAGTACGTGGGGGTAGTGCTGTGCATTACTGCCGAGTCGTACCATCAATTGGGCAGGGGTGCAGCATCAGCTCGAGTGCGGGGTGAAGAGCCGGAAGAATCTAATGACAACATTATCTACAGAACAAGACCCATCATCGGCACCCCACTCGCTGCAGGGGGCATGTGCAGCCCCCGGCCGTTGTCGAGGAGAGGGGGAGAATTTATGGTCTGGAAACGGACGTCGTCGGTCGGCCAGTTAAAAAGTTTCATTGTGCGGCTCCGAATGAGCCCGAGACTAAAGTGAATTTGATTGTTCCCCCTGAATGCCCGCTGCACCGAATGGGCGGGGGTGGCGGCAGCTGAGGGGAGTTTTTACATTTTTGTCGCTGCCACTGAGAGCTGTTAGTGTGAAACTGTCTCGTCCTGGAGTAGTTTTCATTTAATTTTCGCCAACGAAGTCATAAAAGTTTTTAATGAATGTTTTGATTGCACCTAGCATGCTCACATGCAGCGGGCGCCCGCCCCAGGGGGGGTGTGCGCGTGGAAGGGATCCGTTGGATTGAGGAAATTAAATTCACTTGCAGCCCGTCGGAAGATGTGTAACGAAGTTTGCCGGCGAACGGATTTATGGCACAAAACCTGCAAATCTAACACGCGTCCCTAATGCATGAGTGCTGGTTTCGACGGGTAGGTGCAAGGATTAGGTTCAGAATGTAGGTCGACACATGTAGCGTGAGGTACTTCAGGCAACACATTAGTTTCAGGGTCTGAACTCAATCACGCCCACGTGAATTAGGGTTGACACATTTAGAAGGAGGATGAGGATGAGGATGAGGATGAGGATGAGGATGAGGATGAGGATGAGGATGAGGATGAGGATGAGGATGAGGATGAGGATGAGGATGAGGATGAGGATGAGGATGAGGATGAGGATGAGGATGAGGATGAGGATGAGGATGAGGATGAGGATGAGGATGAGGATGAGGATGAGGATGAGGATGAGGATGAGGATGAGGATGAGGATGAGGATGAGGATGAGGATGAGGATGAGGATGAGGATGAGGATGAGGATGAGGATGAGGATGAGGATGAGGATGAGGATGAGGATGAGGATGAGGATGAGGATGAGGATGAGGATGAGGATGAGGATGAGGATGAGGATGAGGATGAGGATGAGGATGAGGATGAGGATGAGGATGAGGATGAGGATGAGGATGAGGATGAGGATGAGGATGAGGATGAGGATGAGGATGAGGATGAGGATGAGGATGAGGATGAGGATGAGGATGAGGATGAGGATGAGGATGAGGATGAGGATGAGGATGAGGATGAGGATGAGGATGAGGATGAGGATGAGGATGAGGATGAGGATGAGGATGAGGATGAGGATGAGGATGAGGATGAGGATGAGGATGAGGATGAGGATGAGGATGAGGATGAGGATGAGGATGAGGATGAGGATGAGGATGAGGATGAGGATGAGGATGAGGATGAGGATGAGGATGAGGATGAGGATGAGGATGAGGATGAGGATGAGGATGAGGATGAGGATGAGGATGAGGATGAGGATGAGGATGAGGATGAGGATGAGGATGAGGATGAGGATGAGGATGAGGATGAGGATGAGGATGAGGATGAGGATGAGGATGAGGATGAGGATGAGGATGAGGATGAGGATGAGGATGAGGATGAGGATGAGGATGAGGATGAGGATGAGGATGAGGATGAGGATGAGGATGAGGATGAGGATGAGGATGAGGATGAGGATGAGGATGAGGATGAGGATGAGGATGAGGATGAGGATGAGGATGAGGATGAGGATGAGGATGAGGATGAGGATGAGGATGAGGATGAGGATGAGGATGAGGATGAGGATGAGGATGAGGATGAGGATGAGGATGAGGATGAGGATGAGGATGAGGATGAGGATGAGGATGAGGATGAGGATGAGGATGAGGATGAGGATGAGGATGAGGATGAGGATGAGGATGAGGATGAGGATGAGGATGAGGATGAGGATGAGGATGAGGATGAGGATGAGGATGAGGATGAGGATGAGGATGAGGATGAGGATGAGGATGAGGATGAGGATGAGGATGAGGATGAGGATGAGGATGAGGATGAGGATGAGGATGAGGATGAGGATGAGGATGAGGATGAGGATGAGGATGAGGATGAGGATGAGGATGAGGATGAGGATGAGGATGAGGATGAGGATGAGGATGAGGATGAGGATGAGGATGAGTTCAATTTTAACGTATCGTTTCCATTATTGACCACTCTGTTTCCCCACGTTACTTTCATTAAACCCACCCCCTGTATGAAAGTGATATTCCGGGGGTAATCCCATAACAGTCCTAATCTTCGTTAACAACTTCCGGCGCCCGCTCTCACCCACGGTCATCTCCAATTAAACTATTCCGCTGACACGCCAAAAGACCACAACAAACCAGAGCGGAGTAAGCAGCCAATCAACTAAATTATTGGATTGGAATAATAATTAATTAGCCTTCGATTGAGCGAAGGAAACTCGCCCAGTCATCGTCCTTACTCAGCACAGTTGGCGTAAGCAGAAATATCATAATTAATCGCAGGCTCCGTGCACGGGAAGGATATCGCTATGGGATTACCATTTAATTGGCAGATAAGCTCCCCCACCCGACGAACAAAGTAAATTAAGAGCCCCTTCATAAGCCTTCGCAGAATAATTCACTGAAGCACCAGCACGGGCACATCGGATGATAGAGGACCTTCAGTCGCTCAGTCAGGGACATCGTACACATTTGCGTTGACTCAAGACGACGCTGCATGTAATTGCTGCTGGCAGATGACGTTTCTCACTTTACGGGCCCTCCATCAAAACCAAGCTAAAAGGATTCTCGTTAACTGTCTTCCATCATGCAATTATACACTCCACCCATCGCAGGCGCTCCTCAAGGACTCTACAGCGTATCTGGTGCGGCATGTAGAACGTGAATGGCTGCTACGCTGCTGGTAACAATTACACACACGCCAAACTGGAAGCGAATGGAGGAGTGCTTAAGTGCCAGATGGATGGCAGGATGGAATCCTGTGTGTGAAGGTTCCTTCCCCATCTGGTGTCGGTTGCTTCGTGTTTACATCGCTGCGGAAGCGAAATATGGGCTTCCTGCGGAATGTTAGGATATCACTCAATGTCAGAGTGGAAAAGTGAAAAGCGAAAAAGCCAAACGCCAGTCAGACACGGTGGCTGAGGCAAGAAGGACACGCAGACAACCTACTTCCGTCTGTCGGAGTGGATGTTCGCACGACGAGCGCACCACTTGCAGAACTGGGTCACGGGGGTTAGTGTTCGTTTAAGGATCACCGTTGCAATAAATTCCAATAAAGCAATAACGCTAAGGAGCTGCTTTCTTCACACCAAAGGATTGCCTGTGCTCCCCCCTGTTTCGTGTTTTGTGTTTCTCTCTGTTTTTGAAACGAAATTCCTCAGCCCGTCCTGTCGGGGAATCTTCTTCCAATCGACTCTCACAATGGCCTTGCGTTACGCATTCCTCGCATTCGAAGCTTGCCGTTTACAGGGGGGTGGCAGGATGTTTGCTGTTCGATATCCGACGGGGCTGTCATTGTTTCTTCGACGTTTTGGGGGAGGGGGCCGAACGGATTTTTGTATTTTCCATAATTTATTGTGGGGTTACACGCATTTGAATCATAAACCGGAGGCAACCCTTGTCAGCACAATGGGGAACGAGATTATTGAAATATTTTGCCCTTTTTCCTCCAGCGAACTTGGACGGGACCATGGGGGGTGTCTTGTCAATAATGGATAACCGCTCCCGTTGATATTGGAAAACCTCTTTGGGGTTTGAAGAGGAATTTCGCTCTAAGTCGAACATAATCACATATCGGCAAGCGATGAGGGAGGGGCTGCTTTTATTGACAATGTGGATACCGCAAGGGGCGGTCAAAGAGCTCGGAGACTCTGGCTGGGATGGGCATTTGATGTTGAATGGAATGCAACCGTTTGTGGGTGAGATGATGGCATGTACTCCAGTCAAAGGGGGTCGTGTCTGAGCGCTTCATTTCTGAAATGATTTTACTGCGTGCCAGTTGTCAGTCATACATAAATCGATACCCTGGCTGACTTCAAAGGATGAGTCTAGAGATGATAGCTTGGCAGAGAGGAATTTTAACATGTGACCAGCTTAGAGACTCTCATATCCATCTGCAATTTCGTGATTTAAATTTTCGCTTAAATTTCGTCTAGTCTAGAGTTTGTGCAGGCGTTTGTTGACGTTAATTTTCCTTTCAGGAGGAAGTCGAACAACGATGGGAGTGACAACCGTCTTAAGTTGTAGGCGAAGGTTAGGTTAGGAAGGTTAAGTAATTTCTGAGTCCAGTAGCGTGTAGTAGTTGCCAAGGCCTTCTTCCGTCTGTACCTTGGCAACTAATCTTCTCAAGTGTGTGTATGTAGTGTTCTTCGTGTCCACTTTCTCCTCCTTATATTTATGTCAACTCTTTCGTACGCTACTCTCATGTAGAGATCTGCGGTTAAAGTTCGATTGGGTTTAAATGCTCTCGAGAAACTGCAGCTGTCAATATTTTGCAGCTGTCACCTTCTGAATACTCCAGCCGTACGAACAAAAAGGTTACAGTCTTGGTGTTTGATTCTTTTACCGCTCCATACATTAAACAGCATCCCGAAGACAATGTATGTTTCTCAATTCTGCACATTCTGTTCGACAATATTATGTAGCTTAGACAACGCAAACTGGGGATTTTATCCTCTCCAACGATGAAGGGTAAGAACCAGCCATAAAAATTCGAAAGGTGATCCCATATTGGTTGGCGTTAACGATGCTCTAGAGTGAAAAAGTCGCAGCAATCACTGGTACTTCAGTCTGTCAAAACGACAAGGCCCAAGGCTTCAGCCTTAAGAAAACCCGAGCTTGTTCTAGAAAAAACAGAGAAGATTTAAGTTTGATGAAAGGCTTCAGCCTTAAGAAAACCCGAGCTTGTTCTAGAAAAAACAGAGAAGATTTAAGTTTGATGACAAGAAAGTCAACTGGGCTCATTCCGGGTTTCTCCGAAAGACTTATTTCAAAACTTAAACAAAAGTGGTCCTGTGAGGATGGATAAGACGGAACTGTAAACTTTACGAGCTAAACAATTACTCGGCTAAATTTTTTTTTGTGGACAGCAATAATACTTTGACTGCAGGGAACTGACATTGAAGTGATTGCACGAATACAGCGAGCCGTCAATGATGCGTTTGCTGGCATTGAAACGGAAGCGGCTAAAATGGTAAACGAGAGCAAAACCAAGTATATGCTGTCATCGAGAAAGGACGCACAATATCGAGGACTTGGCCAGAACGTCACCATAGGCAGCTATAACTTTGAGGTAGTTAAGGACTTCGCCTACCTTGGCTCCGCAGTAGACAGTACAAACATTGATCATCTTAATGCTACTCTACGCCTCAGAGGCATGGACAATATCCAAAGCGGATGAACAAGCCATTGGGCTTTTCGGGAGTAAAGGTCTGCGCAATGGATGGCGCAGTTGGTACCTGCCCCAATTTAGAGGAGTCCCAGGTTTGAATCCCAGCGAAATCGAATTTGGTCCAGTCACCATTTGCCGTTGGGATCAAGTTAGCGGCACTGGAGTAGGTTGCTATCTGGCAGTACAATGAACCAGTTTTGAGTCTCAGTGACCCAGTGAAGCGATACAAAACCTACGAAAAAAAAGGGTCTGCGGGCGATCTGTTACCGTCCTGTTACCGTTGATGGCAATTGGAGAAGAAGACTGTACGGACTTTCCAGTGAATGGATAGGTTCGATATGGCTAGGCTATGTAGAGTAGCCCAGAAGTATTTTCGACTCTTGGGACAACGCAACAAAGGACATCTTCGATTGAGGTAGTGCGCACTAGTGAAGAAGGATCTCAACCAAATTGATCTGCGCAAATGGAGACAGTTAACGAAAAATTGTGCTTCTTGGGAATGCTTGTTCGGCCCAGGTTCACCTCGGACTGTAGCGCCCTAAGAAGAAGAATAAGAAAATGCTTGTTGTTTTAGAGCACCTTCCGACTTCCTTGCCCAGCTTGGCGTTAAAATCTCCTGGTCTTGGTGCCATAGCTGGGGCATTGGTCGTACGTTCTTTCTAGGAGATCATAGAAGTCATCCTTGCTATCGTCATATTTATTCTCCTATGAGGCGTGGGCGTAAATTAGCCTGATGTTGCCGAATTTACTTTTCATGCGACGCCCGCTTAAGTCTGTACTTAAAGCTTAAGACTTCTTGCTTATGACTGCCTCGAACAGTAAAACCCGCATCCCAGCAAGTGGTGCCTTCAATCTCTACAACAACCGCCGTTTAGATTTCTCATCCTATTTTTGCCCGGCTTATCTCATCGCATTTCCTTGGAGAAGCTTGATGGTTGAGACCTAGGTCCCTCCCGGACTGTAGATAAAGAAAGAGAAATGTGGAAGAGCCCAGGTGAAGTTTGACTGCTGTCACACCTTGTTGACTGACCCGGTACATGACGCTTGCTCTTTCCTTTGAACAACTTTCGATACGCTTAGAGGATAAATTCTATTGGTAAGCCCCTGTGGGGGGTGAGATTGGACGTGCGTTTCATTCTATGTTGACCTCAGAGCCGTTTTGCTTCATGGTTTTTGTGTGTTCCTTTTAACTGAAGAGTGTTAAAGACTCTGTCTACATCATGGAACAATAGACAGAATATCTGCTGAAGGTTTTGTGGATAGTTCTCTTGAATACCTTGTTTTTTTAGCTTACCTTAGTCTTTTGCTCCAATTCAAAAGGCCACGAATGATTCGAGGATTCCAATCGAAACCATTGAACCACGCAAGACGGTCATTAATCTTAAATAACCAGAGAAATTCCGCCTCATTTAATTGATTTCCTGCGAGGCGCTGCATTTACTTACGAACCATTTAACATCCCCCTGAAAATCTCAAAATCTAAAGTATATTGAATTGAAAATTATGCCGTAAAGTATCCTCTCAAAGTCCCTTGAACTACCTAGCACAGCTCAAATCTCTGAGAGAGCAAAAAGAAAAGCCACTGCAAAATTCCATTTATTCGAGAAACTCTTAAAGTTTCCCGCTCCGACACTAAAGGCCCTTATTCACTCGAAACTTATGCACAACGGCTCAGCTGAAATATGCAAGTATGCCATCCTAAAATATGCTCATGTCCCGCAGAAGATTTATAAAAATTGTTGTTGACACATTTCCTGGCCCCCTCCCCGAGAAACACAAGTTTCACTCCATTCAGGCAGGACGTGTGGTCCTGCATGCCCCCGCCCGCTCGCCGCCTGAGCGATATAAACTTCCACTACTTCGTCTGGGATGTTCACCAAATCAAGTGATGCAACCATAACTTGTCCCGCTTTTTGTTTGTCATCACAGTTTTAGTGCATAAAAAGAGGAGCAGCGGAGATAGCACGCCAGTCAGCGGCAGAGGACATGTGAGTGCCTATGTGTGTCTCGGGGAAGCAGAGAAAAAAAAACGTCGAAATAATAAAAGTTTTCCTCGGCGAAAAGTTGGACCCATGAATGTCTCTGGCTGGCTGCGTTCGGTAGTTGAATAAAATTTAAACTTGTTTATGGATGTAGTTTCGGGGCCACCCTGTTTTTCGGAAGTTTCCCGTTTCGGGAAGACGTCACATTCCGCCTGACCATATCGCACCCCGTGCACATGCACTTTTGTCAACTTTCTGCGGCAATTGCATCCGGAATCTATGGGCCATCTGCTCTCCTCGAGACGACGAGGATGGGAGCTTTGCTGTTTTTTTTTGGGTTTCTTTTGATGTATTTTTTGACCTTTTATCCTTCAGTCTCAAGGACCACGGTCGGCGGCGATGCGATGGGACATTTGTTGTCTGGATCGGAGTTCTGTTCGTTTCATTCTTCTGTCGCTTCGTTCGATTTTGAGCGTAGACAAGTTTTTGTGCCGCAGGAAGTTTTCGAAGTCTCCGGGTGAATATTTTAAATGCGAGGAGACGGGTGTCGTTCTCGCAGCAGGTTCAGAGATCGATTTCAGTCCCTGGATTCAAAGGGCAAACGAATGGAGTCACTGCCAGAGACATGCAGAGCACGATGGGTGCAGTGCATAGATGCTTCTTTGGCGAGTGGCGCTGCAATGCACAGCTGGGGTGGGGTAATTGGTGTTGGGTGGTGCTGGGAAAAGAAGTCACTTTTAGTCAATGGGATGCTTGACATGATTGCGACAGACATTGCGTTCTTTGTTTGGGGAATGCATTATCAAGTGATTACTGGCTGGTATGTATGCGACTAGAAGTTAGTTTACGAAATTGCGACAAAGTTTGTTGGCCACATTAGGCTATACGCCGTCCGGAGTTTGGGTGTTATGACTGTTTTTAGATCGCAGTTCGAGCCGCTTTATGTTTATTTACGGTTTATGTTGATAAACCATTTCTGTGGAGGGACCAAGATTTTGGTCATTTCAAAGACAACGTTTTCAATACAACTGTACGCAAATATAGGAAAAAATTCTTCGGAATTTGGGTTATGAGATGACAGCTTTATTCGAGCGAAACAGTTGGAATCAATGCCAATATTATCTTCATCGCCTTGAACAATATACTCATCCTTCATCTTTTGTTGTGACGCTACACTCTGATGTTGATAACCCTTAACCAACAAAACCTCTGCAGCTAGCATGATCTTTTGTTAGCTGATGCCTTTTACGCAAGGCATTTTGGTTGAGGTCCTTCTCCACTTATATGCGCCATCTAAATCTGGCACGTCATCTGTTTCGTTGAACCACAGGCTCCGAGTCGAATATTCTTCAGGTGGAGTTAAATTATCCATAAGCTTTACATGGCCTACAGGATATACTTTGTTTTTCCTCGTTTACCACCAGTCTCATTTTAGCTGCTTTCGTGTTAATGCCAATAAACGCCTCCTTGATAAATCGCAGTGTTCGATAAATCACGTCAATGTCTAAAACCCTTTTTGACATTGAAGTTCTCGGTGAGTTCTTTTATGACATTGATGAAGCAGCGAGAGTTCGTTATCCATCGTCATCTTGAACAATGTGATGAGTTTGGCAGGAATGTCAAAGCTAGACATGGGACTGAGTTGCTCGTCTCTATGCAGGCTTTCAAATGCGGCCTTGAAATCGACGAATAGTGTGGTGGGTATCTATTTGCATTTCTTGTGTCTTCTCCAAAATACGCCGCAGTGTAGGATGGAAAACCTTCGCTTCATTTCAGTGCCATGGGGGGTCTCACCGCTTTCCACCACGTTTTTTGCCAAATTAATCTATGGTGTCCAGCCATCCGGTTATTCTTATGAACATGCAAAGATTGGTGAGAAACTATTTGTTATTTTTTGAGTGTCATGAAAGAAGTCATATCCCAGTGTTCTATATCTCAAATGACAGAGGCTGGGCATCTTGTTCCTCTTCACCACCATACCCCTGCATACATTGTCATCGGTGAGTCACATTTTCATGCCGTGATATTTCAGACGGTTATGACCAGTGAGTGTGGGCGCCGTGGCGTAGTGGGTAGGTGCGTCGACTCCTACGCTCGAGGTCGTCGGTTCGAATCTCGAAAAAGAAACATCAAACATTTTTTCACTGCTCCACCTCTTTGGAGTCACTGACAATGCTCAAAGAGTATAACTGTCTAGAAAAAGCTTCCCATCCCAATCTCGCTGTTCGGAATCGGCATTAAACTGTAGGTCCCCTCCGCTCGTGACAAAACAATAGCATGCACAACACGAGTGGTTGCTGAGAAGCTAGGCCCAGGTCCACCTCGGACTGTAGCGCCGCCATTATTATTATTATTATGACCAGTGAGTGCTTCAAACATCTTCCCTAACAACCGTTTGTCGCACTCTAGTAGATTATTGCTTATTGCTCTATACAATCCTTGCAGTTTAGCAGGACAATGAGGAGTGTCACTTTCTGTTTTCTGACTCTAGGAAAGCGTCGTCCACAATTTTCTTTAAGTCAGAGAACGGTGGCTACCTCTGGTGAGCATGAGAGTCGTTTTTTTTGGAGTTTATCAGCTTCATCAGCCTTATGTCCCTGTGTTCAGAAACGCAGTACAGAGTTATCGAGTGCCCAGCAAAGAGCCTTAAGTTCGACACCATTCGACCCGCTTGCACCTGATCTCGATTGCTGATATTGGTCTCATGGCTGCTTAGGTTAGGTTCGGTTGGGGGGGCTGCTAGTGAATTCACCAGCACACTTAGACCATGTTGGTCCACTGTGATACCCAGAGACTACTACCACTGATCGATCGCTCCAGTGATAGTGCCGTTCATTTGATCGCAACGGCAAATGGTAACTGGACCAGATTTGAAAACCGGATAAAAGCGTATTAACTTTGCTTTCACTGGGATTCGAACCTGGGACCCTTCTAACTTAACCAACAGCGTCATCCAGTCGTCGTCCTCACGATCGCTTGACTGACGGAGGTTTTTGAAACACTACACTGGAGCACTTAGACTCAAAAGCTGTCCCATTGTACCCGCTTGACTGTCAATAAGATTGGCAATATCAGCTGGGGGTGTTGCCAACTCTGATACCATTCCGGTCGCTTCTTTGACTGCTTGAAAAACACTGCCATAACCAGGGAGTCTGACATGCCAGGGAATGTTTAGAGTTTTGAAGAATATACTCGTGCCTGTGCCGTATAACATTTTTGATACATTGGTGTAAACCATAACCAGTCAGAATTATGTAAGCAAAAAGTTTCAGGCCTGTGGTCTTTTCGAAAAAGAAACGGTCTGCGTTCAATCTTTCGTCCTGTAAGCGTTGAGGGCATGTGGAGAAGATGATTCAACCTCGAACTGTATGGGCTGTACAGCGGCAGGAGTCTAGCCAGGCGTCTACGGGTCATCTTTCATCTCATTTTCAGTGACCCGCATGTTCCACTAAAAGAGTCGCGGGGGCAACGCACGCACGAGAGATCTTCAGGCCACTCATTCTTCCGCCATTGACTGTAACTCATCAGGAGCTATGCCCAAGAGCAACCAGGCGAGTGTTTGGATTTGGTCCAACCATCTCGTCCTGGGTCTGCCAAGCGGTCGTCTGCCTGATGGAATCGCATTCAAGGCACGCCTCGGATGCTGGTGACATTCGTGCCACGTGACCAAATCATCGAAGTACATCCCTTCCCGTTCGAAGAGCAGCTGCCCAACATTGCGTTCCTCGCGTACTGCCGTGTTTCTCACCCTATCCCGGCGAGTAATTCCCACAACAGCACGAAGAAATCTCATCTCGGCAGCTTGTATTCGCGATCTTATTCTTTCGGTCATTACCCAAATTTCATGACCATAGGTGAGAGTTGGAACAAATACTGCGTTAAAAACCGCTAACTTGGCTTTGACACCACGCTCGGCCTTCCTGATTACAGATCGACCAAGCTGTTTACGGGTTCACCACCAAATATGGCTAGACCATGTAGAGCCCACAAATAACACTGCTCCAGCCCAAAGAGTCTTCGGCTTCGTGTTCGTGTGAAAACGCAATAAAGCACGAATGGCTCACGCAGGTGGAGAAGGGCCTGAGTGAACTTGGTGGGCGTAATTGGAGGCAGCTGGCTAAAGGTCGTGCCAGCTGGAGACTCTTGTTTTTTGACGCTCAGGTCCGCCCCGGACTATAGCGACATAAGAAGGGGAGGAATTTGTTCATGCATTGACACAAAATGGTAGAAAAGATCTGTCTAGGAGACTGATCCCTACACAATTGGGTCAGTCAATGGGGTCTCATTTTATGAGCACTTTTATATTGCCCCACTCAAATGAAACCGACTGGAAATAACCGCAATAATAAGTCGAAACTGATGCCTATCTCTTTTTGATTGTTTTTCAAAAAACAAACTTCATTCAGAAAATTTTATGTGTTCTCTGTTGCCGCGCTGTATCTCCGAAGTCCCTTCCTTAGACAACAGCCCTAAAAGTTCCAGACTAATCTGAAGTTAATCCAAAACACCACTTTCACACCTTCACATCCGCAGATGGGTGCGAAAAGTTTTAACGACTCTCCGCCACTCTCCGCCGCGTAGACAATTCAAAAACCGATTCAAATTCATATCCAAACTTTGTCCCCAGCGCACTCGCTATCTCCTCAAAAACGACCGCCAATCCAATCATCCCGTCACTTCATAACGAAACCAGCCGCATTCCCATGCTCGCGGAAGGGCCTCAAAATTGCTATTAAATTAACCTGCCAAATATTAAACCCATTTGCAGCTCGATCAATTTCAATAAACATTCGCCCGAATCGGTCCATAAACCGAAATGTGCTCTATAACCATGAAAATCGGCGGAAAAAAATGAACGCTGTCATTTCCCCCGCGAACGACTCTGAAGGACTTCATTACCGTCACGTCTTTCGCGAGATGTCCTGTGACCCAACATCGCCAACCAAAACTTTGGCGTGTCTGTGACACAAATATGAAAAACCGAAGAGGGGGAGGGAAAGAAAAAACTGAAAACTTACATAAATAAAATATTTAATGTCTCCGATGTCCTTGCAGTCGCTTTTGTGTGTGCACGCCCGCCTTTATGTGGGGGAGAACAATAAAAAATGACAAAGCGACATCCCGCTGTCACATATTGCGTGATAAAATGCTTTGTTTGCCTCCAAACCACCGTTGTACAGATAGCGTCGCATAACACAACTGTTCGACGGGTGGTCCTGGCTGGGGGGTGGCTCTGCACACACACAAATGCGGGGGGGGGGAGTTTAAAATCAAAAGGAGAACTGAAAAGGCAACCATTCCCGTGCCGAGATAACAGAATGTGAGGGCCACTGCTCGAAACTTCATCTCTTTTTGCGACCGTCCGCCCGCCCCCCCGCAGCGGAGCGATTTAGATTCACAGTCAACACAATACAATCGCTGAGCTGGTGCATGGAATTTGATTTGAGGCGAGGGGCGGCGGCTGGTTAGTGTGCGATTGTGTGGCAAAAGGAAAACTTTATTGGAATCCATTTTTATTAAGCATTTTACATGGAAATTTATTGAAAAACTTTTATGGGGATGCGACAAAACATGACACAAGTGGCCTCCCTTGCTCCTTCGTTCGGCGTATCCTTGTTGGCTCGGTTTCCAATCAATACACACGACGATTGCGGTGGAGAATCATTTGCGGCGGACTTGGCCGACTAGAACCCTGCTCGAATCCGCTCGAACCCGTGTCAACGTTTTTCCATAGTTTGACGCCAGCACGCATATGCTCACTGGGTGAATGTGGAGAAGACGACGCTACGGCACGACAAAGGACTGTGTGTGTGGGAGGGAATCCCAGTTCAGATGCCTGAGAATCCTTGAGGGCGTTCGATCCTGTTGGAGGAGGAGGCGTTTGCAGTGTTTTGCATGGAAATTGAGATTCGTATCGGTTACGAATCCATGTGAATCGTCCGTGAATCATTGTGTGAGATTGTTGTCCTGCGGGGGTGAAACTATGGCACAGGACGAAGGACGATAGTAACAATTTAGCGGAATGCGGTACTCCCAGTGACCGCAAGCATTCTGAAATTGGAAAAATGATAAATTGTCCAAAGCTGTTGTGGGGATGGCCGTGGCGCACTCAAAACGATGAAGCGAACGTGGCGTTGTATTGTGGTGTGGTGTGCCATAAACGAGGTCAAATCGTTGGGCGATTAAATGCTTTGGGGAGCACTTTGTTTACGGTGGTCACAATCTACATTTCAAATGTGACTACGGTGGGGGATTTTGTTCCGATTGACTGTGGTCCGAAGGAGTCTCAGCATTTTTTGTCCCTCTCAAGTTAACTTTGATTAAAAATGAAAATGAAAAGTCGAAATCTAGCTCCTCGTTCGTCCTTCACAGACGCCCATCAGCGGGCGATGAAAAGACATTTAATATTCCGCTTGTTCACCAAAGAGGATGTTGCTTTGCACAAAGGAACTTTCAGCGCGCTGAATGGGGAATCATCTGCACAAAAAAATGAAAGAAACCACATCATTCCCGGTGGAGTAGTAATCACCAACAATCTGGGGGGAATTGAGAAACAACTGTCGCCGGGAGTGTAATCTGCGAAGGACATCCCCGACGACGATGATGATGATGATGATGATGATGATAGTTGTGCTGTCAGAAGTGCCAGATGAGACGAGGGTCCTTCGAGTGGATGCCAACGCGAATGATGAAGATAACTCTTATCAAATCACACCGGCGCCATCTGGATTTTGCTAGCTGAATGTGTGTGTGTGCTTCGTTGGACTAATTGAAATGTGATGGTGGTCTGTAATTAGTAGACCAGCTGGGGTTGGAGTTAGGTTCGTGGATAAATAGTCTACTCAACTGCTTGCAGAGTTAGGTTAGGTTAGGGGGCTGCTAGCGAATTCACCAGCATACTTAGACCTTGTTGGTCCATTGTGATACCCACAGTCAGACTACTACCACTGATCGACAACTTCAGTGATAGTGCCGTTAATTTGATCCCAAATGCCGACTGGACCAGATTTGAAAAACCGAATAAAAGCGTATTAGCTTTGCTTTCACTGGGATTCGAACCCGGGACCTCTCTAACTTACCCAACTGCGCCATACAGTCGTCTGTCCATACATTAAGTTATGAAAAGGATTTGAATGAGTTTCCAAATTTATTGCAATTTTGGAATGCTCCAGGGTTCTGTGATAAGTCCCATACTTTTTTCAGTTTCATATTTGTGATCTCAACTAAATTTAAAATTCAATTTCAAGAATTTCGTATCAGAAACTTCTTGAATCAGACCCTTTGGCGTGACAGTTGACGAAGGAAAGAAAAAAGGATAAAGCGAATAACGAAAATGTCGACTAAGGAAAACAATCTTGGAGTCGTTTGCGTGTTCACCACCAGGCATCACAAAGTAACAAACACTGATCGTTACCATCAATTGAGATCTTCTTCTTCTTCTTAGGGCGCTACAGTCCGAGATGGACCTGGGCCTCACTCAACATGCCTCTCCAGCCAGCACGATCTTTCGCCAGCTGTCTCCGGCCAAGGCCCCCATCGCCTTGTGTGCTCCACCTTGTACGTGGACGTCTTCTGTTGCGTTGTCCCACAGACTCAGAGTCGAAACGACTTCACAAACTTAAAGACTTGCTTAAACTCACCCACGAACAAAAATCCGCAGCGTAATCCCTCGGGACAGACACCAGAGAAGGACCCAAGTCCTCTGCTTGTCACATTCCTCCATCATCTCAAGCCTCCATGGATCATCTTCATCCTCCTCCTCCATGGAGAATTGTGGGATGATTAAAAAGTACAACTACCGCCGGATCGACACATTTCATGACGCCTTCAAAACCGGTCAAACAGCCATCTGGTATGCAAGCCACGAATCCATCATGATAGACTTTCCAGCATCCTCCCACAACCCATTCGCACCAAAAACCCTACCGGAGTACTTAAAATTCCATTTGCATCCCTCCAGGATAACCAAATTCGTTCAGAAGGTCCTCGTTTTCATCAAAATTATGTTGTGACCTACCCCCAGCTCGTTCTTCTCCTCGCTTTCTGTAACCCCAATTTAATTATCCCGTCGTGCTGTATCAGTATAGTTCATGACCACGCCATAAACTCCATGTCATACACCCGACCACAGGGCTCATCGTGTCACCCCCCGGCATTAACTAATTGTTCCCAATTGCTCGGTCGGTTTTGTCCCAGGCAACACAAAACCTCATTAAAAGCCCAAAACTTGACACCGTGGCTGGTCTAGTGAACACATCCCACCACCCACTCAACAAATCACACAAAATCCAAAATCCCAACTTCCGTTTTAAGGTAATAACTCCACTAATGGAAACACGTCCCGCTTATCCACCCGTACACTAATTTTCGACCCTCATTAAGGGGGTGGACGCCAGATAGTCACCCAACCGACTCCGGAGAAGTTGCAGAATGGCGCCCGACACAGAAAAGAAACACTCGCGGCCACCGGAGTGAATTTTTCTGCACCTCGCCACCGAGGATAACTTCAATTAAAAAGGATTCCCTCTCCGCCTTCGCCTCAGCGAACCGTTCCGAGGGAAATTTACTTTGATGACAATTTCAGCTCATTTAGTTCTCGGGCAATTAATTTAACGCCAGGACGTGATTGCAATAAATTCGCCTCGCTCCCGTGGCCACACAACACCGATGATGGAAAAACTTTATGAAGCGCAACAGTGAACAAAAGCGGAACGCCGACCACGACACGAGTGTAATTAGTCCCAGCCATGACCAGCCCGAAACATTTTATGTGGGCCAACCTAATGGCCAGCATCGCCCCGCCCCGCCCTCCCACGTCATCGTGCTCCGGCAAATATTGAGTTTTCCAATAAATTTCCGAATCCTTTGAGAGGCCTTCCGCCACAGCCTCCCCTCCCCTGGTTGGTCACCGCTAAACCGAAGAGGCAAACAAATCACAAAATTAGAGCACTGTTTCGCCCGCAACCGGCCGGCCCGATCGGGTGACAGGAGTAACGTGGTCAGGCAATTCAATTAGTGGTCTTCTGGTGGCAATCAATAATCAATTTTCGATTTCCGCACAGGTCCAAACGGAGCCGAGCGCGGCGTGGGCGTCATCGGCGGATCTCGTCCTTGCTGCGTTTCGAGCGAGCATCTACTCCATGAAATTATAATCAATTATTTAACTGTTGCGCTGCACATATGCGGGGGTTGGCTTCAGCCTGCGGAGCACGAATGCGCTGTTATGACGGAAACCGACGGCGAATATCCGGGCGAATTAATGTTTGTCGGTTCAGTGGGTTTTCAGGATACGCAGGCCACAGGATAATGCCATTATTTGTGGAAACTATAAGCCGCGTAAATTTGCGTGCGGCGGCGGTTGCTTCTGTTGCCACCAAGAAACACTAAACGTTTGTTCATCTGTGAAGTTTGGTGGGAGAGGGCAAGGGGGGTTTCAGTTGTCAGCGGGTGACGTGGTGGCCTTTGAGAGATCTGACAGGGGGCAGGGATATTTTAAGGTATCTGTTTAAGAGCACACGACTAGGTATTTAAGCCAATAGAGTATATTGAGTAGAATATGTGCATCGAACACAGTTGACCAAAGGGATTCAGAAGCATACGCCTTCATGTCCATTCTTCACTGCCACTCCCGAAGAAATTTGACACTGAACTAAAGGTTTGGGATGAATGAGAACGTTGGCCCTTTATTATGACGGGAACTTAGCCTAAAAGAGGATACACAGTCTTCGTTGATCGAAATCCTAAACAAAAGGAATAGTAGAGTAAAAAGTAAAGCTTTCGGAGCTTGAAAAGTAGAGGTTCCTAATACGCGGATAATCAAACACGCGGATATCTGTGTATTTAGGAAGTCCGGATTTCAGCCCTTTCTTTTGGCTACAATCCAGTGTGGACCTGGACCTTAACCAATAAGCATCTCCAGATGGCACGCTCTTTAGTCAGCTGCCTCCATTACGCACCCCAAGTAAGCTGAGGTCGTTCTTCATTTGTGTTCGATGGGGGCGTTCTCTATTGCGTTGCACCACAGGTGTAGAGTCGAAGAATCTTCGTGGTGGAGCAGTGTCATCCTTGCGCTTTATATCTTACGCGTTGGACCCGTAGACGCAAGCCAAATACAAGTTTCTTTTTAAAAATTCATTCAAATCAACAAAACTAAATTTTTTCCATGTATTGTGGCTTTATTAGTAGGAACGAACATTTCCATTAAATTATATCAATTATGAAATACAACATCTTTCTCGTAGCTACCTCGACTGGCTTGGCAGTAGCGCAATCTGTCACCCCCATTTTCCAAGAACTTGTTGATGGTTTCGGGCTGTAGCTTACAGATTGGTTGGAGAATAATGGCCTTAAGTGCCTAAATCCTTTCCGAACTGTTGGCACAACATCGGTCCTTCACGGTCCAAAGGGGTCAAATCGCAGCTCCGAGGCGGCCAATTGACATCGCCAAGACGGCTGATAACACGATTTAGGAATTAGGTGTGCAAAAGATCGATTGTGGCATGGGCTGTGTGGCATGGTGCGCCATCCTCCATGAACCAGAGGTCGTCCAAATCCATGCCTTTCATTTCAGTGAAAAAATAGTCGGTTAACATGGCTCTGTAACGCCCAACGTTGACCGAAACGTTGTTCCCAGCCTCATTTTCGAAGAAAAATTGTCCAATGATGCCACCACTCCGCAATTCAAACTGTCATTCTCTGTGATTGCATTGGCTTCCCGACAATAACGTGCGGGTTTTCCGTTTTCCCAGCTCCAGATGCGGCAATTTTGTTTGTTAACGTAGCCGCCGAGATGAAAATGCGCCTCGTCAGCGTCAAAAAAGATGATTTTTCGCCCAAAATCGTTGTCCAATTCAAGCTGCTCTAAGGCCCAAACTGCGAGGCGGTATCGAAACGGATGGTTGTGCGCCTTTAATTGCTGTGTCAGTCGACCTTGTAAGCGAATAATCCGAGATCTTGTGCAGAATTCTCCTCAACAGAGCATGTTGAGCTGTTGAGATCGATGGCGAGTTGATGTTCGTTAATTGAGTCTCACACTCTCGGCAACAGCAGCCACATTCTCATCTGCGCGCACCGTACGACGACGGGGATGAGTGTTGTCCACTAGCATACCAGTCGCAGGAACTTTTTGCACAAACTTGCGTACAGCAGTGCTCCATTTCTTCTTTTCAAAAGACGCACTGTTTGGGCTGCACAGCACTCACTTTGGAAATAAGTTTTCAATATTTCCCAACCTTGTTCAAGCGTAAAGCAACTCATTTCGTTCTGCGGAAGTATGATACTGACTTTTTGTCAAGATTTCGAACGGGAAGCAGCTGTCTGTGTAAAAATAACCTATGATTAAAAAAAAAAACACTAGAGGCTCACTCTTTACTGCACAACTAGTTAATGTTTCGTCCACAGAATTGGAACTTTAATTTTTCCGGTATGTCAGTCCGTCAGTCTGTCTATCTGTGACGCTATCCGCAGCTCCTATAGCTTGCTTCTTGCTTATTTAAGGAACAGAACCTTCCCGCACGGTTCCACTTAGCTCACATTTTCCCAGTCGTTCTATTCCAGTTGTATACCCTTATCCCAGTCAGTCTTACATCACCTCCCAGTTCCGTTTCACTTGTCTGTTGAATGAACGTATTGTCAAAAGACTTCACCAAATTCCCATGAAGTTCTCGGTATCCACAAGTGGTCATTGAATGTCCTACAATATGCCAGAGCCATTGCGAACGTGAACAGTGTTGAATTTCCAACCCATTCACGTGCATTTCAGATCTCAATACCCACTGTATCACCCACCAATTGATTCACTTTTCCGCACGCCAAGCCCCATCTCTCTCAGAACCAACTGAATTGATCCACTTTAATCAAAGCGAACCCACTCTCTGTCATCCTTTCCGTCACTCCTGCTGCATCACGTTACATCGATTGTATTTCGAGTTGACTGACCCAAATCGCAGTCAAAAACAAAAAGAATCTGCCCACCATCTCCCCTGCCAAAAGCCACATATCGACCACTCCGATCGTTACAACTCAACCTCAATCGCAGGCCAGAAACAAATTGGAATCCCCAGAGCCACCACCGCCGCACAGCCAACAACTATCGCCGCTCAGAACCCCAACCCCGGCAAAACTACTAACAAACAGGCCGGACCAAAAAAAAGCTCAATTAAAAGTCGACTATAGTTCGGTCCGGCAAACGTTCATTATGCTACACAGTCGCCTGCAATCAGGCAAATATGAGTTTTCTCCGCGCCGTTTATTCAGTCTGGCAACAGTAGCCGTCACCCGGGGAGGAGGAGAAAGGACCGGACCAGCTCCGATCTCCGGATTCTTCAACTCGAATGCGGCGGAACAAAAAAACGAAAAAGAACTCCGTCAGAACTTTGAACAGCGAAATGAAATGTTCACGTTCGAGTTTTTTTTCGCTTTGTTTTTCGTCTCAGAATGGACCGTCTGCGGCTAGACGACGACGTCCTTCAAAGAATCACTTTGTTTTGACGGTTTTCCACACTTTAACAGACGTCGGAAGTGCTGGATGGGGGTGACTTGGTGAAACTATTTGCGTTCGAGCCGTGAACACAGAGTCCATGGGCGAGTTGGCGATTGTGGGCAGGGATTGTGCTCGGGATTTAATGAATTTCTCTCACGCACAGTGATGGAGTTGGCAAGGAATGCCTTCGAAAGGAATTCCTTGGTTGAGATTGAAGTGTGACTTGGGATGGAATTGAAACAAGTGCGATTGGCGGTGAGTTGATGACTTGGTCGTAAAGGGTTTTGCAACAAGTTTTGAGTATGAGGAGGATCAAGTTTGAGGTTACTGAAGACCAGGAATGCGAAGAAGTCGAAGTCGTTGAAAGGGTAGGTCCAGTTTAGTGTAACCAGTTTACTGTAAGGACACGTACCAAGGTCATTTTTACTGACTTCCTCTTTTGGATTAGGCAATGTTAGGACTTAAGACTCAGATGCTTGGTGCTAATGCTTGGTGGTGTTTGTGGCGTTGAGCCTTAGAGTTTTATTGTAGTGATTGCCATGCAAGGCGCTTCTATCCCTCGGAATGTAGAGGAGAGGAGGATGAGAAGTTCGTCGATTTCACAATTTCCCGGAATGTCACTGTGACTGGCATTCAGACGAGGTGAGCTTGTCTGTTTTAAGAGCTTGTCTGCATTTTAGACTTAGGAAGGGAGCTTGACTATTTGTACAAATGATGAAGACTTTATTAGATACCACGTGCAGTCCCAAAGTACATATTGAAGAATAAGAGTGAAAAATAAACCACTATAGGAAATTGATCATTTATTCAGTCTTTCAGTTTTGGTCGAAATTCATCAGGCCGGTTCCTCTCAGTGATTAGTGAAATCATGGAGGGGGGCGTTGTAAAAGGTTTATAAGTGGGCTACTAGTTGTGGCCTAAATACGAACCCAAGTAAAACCAAATTGATGCTTTTTAGGACGAAAACCAAAATACCAAACTTTCCCCTTCTTAGACTAGCCAATCAAACCCTCACCCTGTCTTCAACTCCCAGGTACTTGGGCACTATTCTTGACTCATAACTAAATTGGAAAGCTAACATAGAGCAAAGGGTTAAAAAGGCATGCACGCTTGCAACAAAACTCTTGGTAAAAGCTGAGGACTACAACCGAAGATAACATTTTGGATGTGTACTGCCGTGATACGTCCTATTCTTACCTACGGTTCCTTAGTCTGGTGGCCAGCTTTAGCCAAAGCGTACAACATCACAAAACAAAACAAGGTACAAAGAACTACATGTATAGGAGTCACTGGCGCCCTAAGAACGACTGCGACAGACGCGCTTACAGTTATTTTGCACCTTCTACCTCCAGATCCAGATCCAGAGGCATGGACAATATCCCAAGCGGATGAACAGTCTCTTGGTCTTTTCGAGTGAAAAGTTCTGCGCGCGATCTTTGGTCCTGTTTGCGTTGATGGCATTTGGAGGAGAAGATTCAACCACGAACTGTATGGGCTGTACAGCGACATGAGTCTAGCCAGGCGTCTACGGATCCAACGCCTAAGATGGCTAGGCCATGTAGAGCGTTTGGACAACTTAGCTCCGGCCCGAAGAGTCTTCGACTCTGAGCCTGTGGGACAACGCAATAGAGGACGTCCACGAACAAGGTGGCGCACACAAGTCGAGGAGGACCTCGGCCGGCTTGGTGTGCGAAACTGGAGACAGCTGGCGAAAGATCGTGCTGGCTGGAGAGGCATGTTGAGTGAGGCCCAGGTCTACCTCGGACTGTAGCGCCCTAAGAAGAAGGAGAAGAAGACCTCCAGATCTACACGCAACGTTCATGGCCACATGCAGGGCACTTAGACTCAGAGAGTCAAACTACTGGAACAACAGAACTTACGGACATTGTAACATCCTTAAGTCACATTCACAACAGGCGATACTGAGCCATACTGACTACGAGTACCTTATCCCAAAGCTAAATTTTAATAAAAACTATAGGGCATGGAAAAGCGATAGAGTCATCCAAACAGACGGTTCGAAGATGGACTCTGGTGTGGGCGCTGGAATCTTCTCCGAAGCCCTCAAGATATCAAAGTCACTCAAGCTACCAATCTTTGCAAGCATTTTCCAGGCAGAAGTCCCAGCAATATATGATGCGTGTCTTGAAATTAAGAACAGAACAGAACCAGCTCAGCGGATAGTAATCTTTTCAGATAGTCAAGCTGCTATCAAGGCTCTAACATCCATAACTACAACGTCAAAACTAGTGGATTGCTGTTGCAAGGAACTATCCATTAAAGGTGAACGGAGCCCGGTCTCCTTGATCTGGGTTCCCGGTCACACGGGTATAAGAAGAAACGAAGCAACAGACGAGCTAGCCAGACAAGGATCGATAGTCTCGTTGTGGAACAAGTCCAGGCTCCACTAGGCTTCGTAAAAAAAAAATAGCTCTAATCACCTCCACAAGATCGCCAACGAAAGATGGACCAAGCTGGATGGACGTGTGTCCTATCCAGAAGCTTATGGCGCAACTACAACCAAAAGAGAACAAAAGACCAGCTCAACAACAGCAGAAGAAACATATCCAGAATTACAGCGGTCTGTACTGGACTCTGGCCTGTTGGCAGGCATACTGAAAGACCAGGCATACCATTAACTCGCACTGCCGCAGCTGCCGGGTGGAAATCGATCCAGAAACCCTCGAGCACTTTCTGTGCAAATGTCCGGCTCTGGCTAGAGTCAGACAACGCACTCTGGGCAAGGCCTTCTTTAACACACCTAAAAACCTCTCGGAGGCAAACATTCCCTAACAAATTCCACAAAGTGGTTTTAAAAAAAATTGTTGGCAAATCTGAGTGAATAAACACTCCTTTTCACCCCCTTCTCACAAATTAGGTATCCCATAGGATGTGGTATCAAAACGGCGCTTTCAAGGCGCTAATTGGGTGCGACAAACAGGATCTTTTACCTACGTACCTACCTTTGGTCAAAATTGAGAAGTCTAGTGAAGTGACGATCAGGTTGCCTTTTTTTGAGAAATTATTTAGCTTCGAAAAGGGATAAAGGGAGACTTACAGGCTTACGATCTTCACTAAAATAAACAGCCGCTCTCATACACCAGTCTCTCTCTTCCCTGTACCACATGCAAAGTGTCACTGCAGACAAGTGCGTACAGGTCACAAGTTTCCAAGCTTAGTCTAGACGCACTCTTGTCCCACTCCTTTCCTTTACAGTTTACATTTGTCACTTCCACTTAACTGAGGTTCATTAAAGTTCCTTCCCCAGGCCGCCTCACTTAAGTACTGCTGAGAGACTTAAACATTTCCTACAAAGAACCTGACACAAGTAATCCCCTCCAACAAAGCTCACCCAGCACCGCCCCCCCCCCCCCCCCAGCAAGTATCACGAAGAAAACCCCAAGAAAACAGATCTAAATTAGACGCTTTTTATGGGAAATTTATTCATTAAACTCTTTGTGGCAGTCTATTCTGAGGGACTCCTCCGACTCGGCGATGGAACAAAACTAAAACGCTTCCGCATTGTCCTTATTGCTGGCAAATCTTTCCTTTTCTTCTTCTTCTCTGCCTCCCTCTGCCCCGCCCTCCTCGTCACCTCGTGCAAAAAAACAAAAAGAACCGGAGACGATGAAACTTTCTGCAGAGCAATTGCCGTTCCTTTTGTTTCGCGTTCGGTCCCTGTGGTCCTCGCCCAAGACATGGGAACACACAACATCGCAAAGAATAAGACTATCCCACAAGCAAAGACAAAAAGGATTCATCGGAGTTAATTTAAACAGCAAAAAGTAAGGAGGATTTTTACGGGCGAAAAATGCAAATTCACGAAGCAATTCTGACATCCTTCAGCTCGCTGCGGCTTAAAGTCACATTAAAGCGGCTCCCAGGACGACTGGCGAGCCCGCGGCGACACATCCTGCGGAGGGGGTGGAGGGGGCTGTGTGCTTTGAAATAGGTTTTATCACAAAAAATTACACGCAAATTAAATGCAGGTGCGGCAGTGTCCTGGGGACGACGCACGGCCATCAAAAGGATTATAAATCACTTCCTTCGGTCGCGCCCTCTCGCGCCCGGGCGCTGCATTCAATCCGCGATTATTATCCTGCGACAGTGTTGCTTTTGTTTGGACGGTTTTTGATGATTCCACTCTGGCGTAAAATATTCAACAGGACTTATCACATGCTCACATGAATTACCAAACAGAGAATAGGACTTTTTATCCAATTTCGCACCGAGCGCGCGGCGCTGTTGGAGTCGAGTGAACCCCGTGGGCGGCCGGGGGATGATTTGAATACGGCAGCAGCAGGATCCTTTTTGTTGTGTGTTTCCTTGGGCCGAGATAAAGTGAGAGCAGTCGGCGGTGTGGATTGCCGTGATGCTGCTGCAGATTTAGGGATTTATGTACGTTCTGGGCTGGCGTTTTTCTTTTTGTGTTTACGTGTGCCCTGTCAGAAGTGGAAGGCAGGCATGCATGAAGAATCAGTAAATTGCTGAGTGATTTTGGATGCAGTAGCTGCCTGGTGGATGGAGTTGGCTGATGTATGGTGATGCAGGATAAGGGAGGCGACTACACGCTCGCATGGGAGCTCTCACAGAGGGATTTCGCTAAGCGAATGGGAGCAGTGGATAGTTAGGCTTAGGTGGGGGATGAGTGCTATCGCCTTGAGAACATTCGGCTTTCGCCTGTCAAAAGGCGGAAGGGACACAATGAGGTTAGGAGTTGATAGACCACTTGTGGGAGCGGGAATGGGTGCAGTGGTGTCTGAGACCGAATGCAGATATGAAGCGACTTCAGGGTCGAGTGAATTTCGCTGGGGATTGTTTCTACTTGATTGCAGTCAAATACAGCTCTTGGAGTAGAGTCTGCGACTGGGAAGGAATTTTAGTAAAGACAAATTTTATTGAGTGTGAAAAGGTGCTGCCGTGAAGGCAGACGGAATGGAACGACATTGATAAGAGGGAATCTTCCGAGAGTCTTGAGAAAAGGTGTGATTTGCTGTTCCCATCGTGGCTTAAATATAATTTGGGGCTTATTATTATAGTTGAGGGTATATTGCACCGCGACCTTTAAGATCTATTGTGCCCTTTTGGGGCTTATTTGCAATTGGCTTTGAAAGACTTCTATCAGGAGCTGAAACTCACCAAACAGCTACGACGACGACCATAAATGGGCTATAACATCCCAAAAATTGGAGGCCAAATCGTCCATCGGCTTTAGCTTATGGACCCAGGCTACTGATTTCATTAATGCTCAACTTAACCGAAGGATTAACAACAACCACGCATCGAACGTCATTATGAGCATCATAACAGAGCAGAGGAGACAAGACACCACCCTGCGGGCAGCCCCTATTTACCCCCGCCATAACATACTGGCCACAGTCCGCGTCCGCAATAATAGTTCTGTTCATCAGCATTGCTTTAATCCAAAGCACTATTGATTCATCTACACCGTGTTCTCTGGCCGAGTTGCACATGCCATCAAAAGTCGCATTGTCAAAGGCACCCTCTATATCAATGAAAATGCCCAGCGCGTACTCTTTCCTGTCGAGTGCACATTCAATTCTGCCAACGAGATTTTAAAGTGCAGTCTCGCAAGATTTTCCGCGCTGATAGGCATGTTGCATCTGAAACAGAGGATGAAATCGCAAAGCGGTTTTGCGCACATGAAGCTCAACCAGCCTTTCCATGCTTTTCATCAGGAAAGAGGTTAGACTGATATGTCTAAAGTTCTTGGCGAGTGAGTAGTCCCCCTTACCGATCTTTGGTATGAAGCCTACCCTATCTTTTTAGCTTAGACTAAGAACTTGACGGCTTGACATGACGGACCTCGGCCGGCTTGGTGTGCGAAACTGGAGACAGCTGGCGAAAGATCTTGCTGGCTGGAGAGGCATGTTGAGTGAGGTCCAGATCCATCTCGGACTGTAGCGCCCTAAGAAGAAGAAGAAGAAGGACTTGACGTATCCTCAAAAAAAATAATCGACTGATGTCAAGTCCCATGATTGACAAACACTCACGTGAGATGACCCAGTCGCCAAATTTCTCCTTCACAACTTTGAGCTTTGATTGTGATCCCATGTAGCGCCGTCTTGTTGGAGCCACAGCTCGGATATATCGAGCTCTAACTAACCACAGTGTGATCGGTTAACATCGCTCTATTCCTGAGACCATCGGTGTCTCATTCCTGATTTCCAAAGAAATAAGGTCCCATGATGCCGCCCTGCCGTAAACCGCACCAACCAGTCAATCTTTATAGATGCATTGATACTTGGTCGAACACTTGCGGATTGTGCTCTTTCCAATGGCAGCAATTTTGCTTGTTGACATAGACGCTGAGGCAAAAATGGACCTCATCCGAGATGATTTTTTTTTCCAAAATCCGGATCCGAATAGGAGGCGGCGCACCTACCCACTACGCCACGGCGCCCACCAGAAACATGTCGCTGTAAAAACTGTTCCTATGAGGCGTTGAGATCAACAAAAATATGATGCTTGTACTCCGATCTGCCGTAGAACAATGATAGCCTTCCACGGCTGGCGGGCACTTTGATAAGAACAAAGTTGGTATTTGACGAAGATATTCAAGCATTTGGCACAAATCAGTGACAATAGACTTATTTAGTGAGAATGAGAAGATGACGGCTCTCTCCAAAGAAATCTCCTCATTTGCAGATCGAAGTGTCAGTCATTTGGTAGTCTGTCTATAATAATAATGGCGGCGCTACATTCCGAGGTGGACCTGGGCCTAGCTTCTCAGCAACCACTCTGTCCATCATCCGTCTTAAAGATTTCCCTGGGCACAGCACTTTGGAATACTCCCTTGAACAATGCAACAAAGGTTGCTTTCTTGAAAGGGTGTCAATTCGGATTTAAGTCCTTATCATGAACAACTGTGCCCACTGCTCAAAGGAGACAACATTTCCTCCCATCCCACAGCAACCTCAACGTGACAGACAATCAAGGCAGAGCTCCTGAACTCTCTCGGCTTCATAAAACAAACGACGTATCGAACAAAAGGATTTCAAAAGCCATTTAGTCAGAAATGAATCGAGTGTCTCATGTTTGGATACTCCGAAGAGTTTGTGGACAAAAGGGCAATGTTTGGACAGGCGATGTAAGCATCAACCAAGTTGACTGTGACTCTTAAGGTCTGTGCATAGCCATCGATTCCTGCAACAAGGCAAATGTTTATACCCGACCAAATCAAAACAAACCAAAAATTAACTGAAAGAGATGGTTTTCAAACTCCCCACGCCTGACTGGCTGATTCGAAATGGACACGACCAGTGTTTGCCTTAAGGTCCACTCACACTCGCAGGACTGTCACGTCGACCTCCGTCATGTCGTCCGAGTCCCCTAAGCTCAACAAAGGGGTAAACATTGTACTTAATCATATTTCGAATCGTTTCACTTAACTTCTGATCCTCAAGAACTAAAGAAATTACGGTACGTAAGTGGAGAGGACTCGGTGAACTTCCCCCCAGCCCAGCCGTCGCCCGTTCTGTAAACTACTTTTCAGGAAAGTTAAGAGCACATCCTTGTGCAGCTCTCCTCTCCCACACACAAGACGCGGGCGGGTGTGTGTGTGGAATGGACAAACTTCAACCAGGCAAACAAATCGATGAGAGGATTCCAGAACTCGTTGTAAACTATCCTCGATAAGAGAGAGAGCCCTTCAGCTAACTTACTTTGGATCAACTCCCTGCACTTCACTGGCGCTCCTCCTGTGTTCTTCCATCGTCCCTGCGATGACGTAGAACAAGGCAATCGGATAAATTGGCAACGCTTCGATTCCCATTATAGCTCCCACCTCATCCTTCGAATGGGAAATCCCTTCGCATTTCATTCCATCGCACAGGTATGTTGTAGAAAATGTATTTTATATTCAAATATTGAAATACCCGCACAGGGGTCAGACAAAGACTAACATTTTTCGGCTTCCCCCGTAGCCCACCCCATCGTCCTTGAGAAGACATGAACACCGCCGCCTGTCTGGGGCAGGATAGGGGGAGACTCGCAGATGCGGACTGCTCGCTGAATCGACTGAGAATTTCATTTTAATTGAAATTGCAAGGATTCTGATTCGAATTCCATTGAACGAGTGCACCAGACTATCGCTGGCAAGTTTTTAGTTGCCAACCGAAGGGCACCCATCATCGGCATCATCATCATCGTCGTCGTCGTCCTAGACGAGCTCGTGTAATAGAATCAGTGCGAGTTTTGAATTTGATTCTAATTTGATTTCAGTGGGGGCCAGGCCGGGGGATGGGCTCCGGCAGACGGATACAAGAGCAGACAAGATTAATCGGCTCAAAGCCGCTTTCATTCGATGCGATATCCTTGCTAATAATTGGCCCGACCGAGGGGGGGAATAACATTGCACGGCGCTGGGGGGGCGGTGACTGAGCTTCGAGTTGGAATCACAGTTTTTTGCCCCCCGCCCCCCGCGCTCGGATATAATCCGATGAAAGCTGGGTAATTGTTTTCCGGATCAAAGGGAATCAATATCCATGCTGCAGTGGTCCTTTGATATCGAGATTTGCATGAGCGGGGGTTGCTGCTGCGGTGCGTGCCTTTCGAATTCGAAATGAAATGATTGGGCATTACTGGAGAGGACTCCATCTGTCTGTGTAAACACAAGCCAAACCGAAAATTGAATTTTTTCGTCACTCTGACTTCGGTCTCGTCATTCTCGGACGGTCTTGAGAACCCGTCCCGGTTAATCTCCACTCGCAATATGTGGTGAGGAACAAGTTAATCTACTTTTTGCAGCACACCCACCCTCCGGAGGACGAGAAGACACAAGGTCCTTGCACAATGTAAACTTAAATGATATCACTAGCCAAAACGGATTACACAGGAAATTGAGTCATCCCTGGACTGCCGTCGCAGGGAAACGACCAAGTCATTGTTCGGCACGGATACGTCCTTCGGGGAGGGAAACGAGACAGCATCCCGCACGGAAGTGAATAGATACATCGCATACTCTGGCATGCAGTGACCGGGCCAGGGAAGTTGATTTTCATTGAGAGGGGATTTCATTCTCTTGTGGCTTCGCTCGGTCTCTCCCCCGGCGGGGATGACTGGCACACGATGGTGAGGATATGAACAGCTTATGCAGCAGGAAGTGTATAATTGAAGTTCTTTCGAACGGGCTGCTGCCAGTGTTAGGTGACATGGTGTTAAGTTATTTTTTGTTTTTCGGTTTCTTCTTCTGATTGGTTTTAAGATGAAGGCATATCGATTAAGGTCCAGGTCCTGCTTTTGGGAGCTCTGTGAAAATTAGATGATTCTCCAGGAACGTGGACAAAATGAAGGGGGCAAGCTCTAGAAGCATTTTTGTTGTTCTGCTTAAGGCACAGGGTGGTAAAGTGACAACGATGTCAAGGATATTATTAGAAGAGTTGATAAGAGTTCAGGTATTGTCCAATTTCTGTGCTTCGCCGTAGAGGACGCGAATGGGTGGCTTGGAATATATAGACAGATAGGAAAAAGGTATGAAAAAGCTAGCTAAGAAAGATAAATGCAAATTGTTCTGTCAAATGGAGACCTGTTAGGTGAGGTTAGGGTGACTGTCATGGCAAAGATCAGCCGTGGACCACTTAGATCCTAGTTGGATCCACTCTTCTGTCACTATCTGGTGTTTGTAACACCAGTTCCTCGTTAGCCAAAAGACGAGCGACACCTGAAAGTAATTACAGCCACGGCGCCAGTCAATACTTTCCTGTAATTTCTTCCTCTTTTCCGGTGTCGATACAGTTTGAGGTGAAATTGGGCCTTGGTTATACAACAACTTGTAGTGTGTGTGCTTTAGACCTCACACGAGTGAAATTATGACGATTTTTCGGGCAATTAGTTTTCCATATTGTATTGAAGAATTCCCTAAGAAATATGTTACTGTTTTTCCCTTGGGATAGGTCGCACATTGAACATAGTATTGAAACACTTTACCTTTGATAGTTGCAAGTCGTCATCCAGAAATGAATCACAGCGTCGAAGACTTACCCGGAGCATTCAAATTGACAGCTGCTTTCACTCCAGCAAGGCCCTTTAAAATGATTTATTTTACCTACGACGGTATTGTATGAATTCTAAAGACTAAGTAGGCACCGTGGTCGTGTGTAGGTAATTTTTCATGACGTCTGAATTGAACTCATTTAAGTCGTTGCAAACATACAAATTCTTGTTCATCTGGCAATGCTTGCCTTGCGTACAAATTGAGTGAACTATTTGAGAACTATTGGTGAGATGAAATCAAAGCAAATGAAATGAAATCAAGATGCTGAAATATTTTAATTAGTATTCGGCGAGTTCTTCTGTTGAAAAATTAAAACATTTAAATGCTTTTCACTAAAGTTTTACCATCACTTCTTTATTATCTGCAAAACTATGGCCTTAATGAAAGCTATTTTGAACGATACATCGAAATGTTTGATTGTGAATGTTCTGTTCGGCAAAGCACGTAACATACAAAATTAATATAATAGTTTAACTATTTTTGATATGCTTTATAGTAAAAGGACATTTGAAATCAAAAGAGGACGAAAGGACAATTAGTTAAAGAGAAGTACTGTCCTTCCAAAAGGAGGACGTCTGGGAACCCTAGAGTAGATGTCAGCTGTTGACGAGAACCAAGCAGCATATTCTTCGCAAGTATCTCACCGACTTAAATGAGGTGATCTGACAAAAAGATTGGTCTTCTGATCATTTATCCAAATTTCTTTGAATAAATCTAGGTTTGGATCTTTTTCATTAATTTTTTGACACAATTTTTCAATAAGACCAGTTTGGACCAGTTTTTGAGTCTGAGTGCTACAGTGTAGCGTTTCAAAAACGTGGTAGCATATATTTTGTTTCCCTTAAGGTAGCCCTAAACGACGAACATGCTCGCCGAACTTACTCGTGCAAGGTGCGAGCCCCTCGCTGTTGTCGAAAAATTTCGATTTTGTCGTGTTCGTTGGCTTTAATGTTCACCGTGTAGGCCCATGTTCGCGAGCAAACCGAATTTTTGCTGTGAACGTCGCCGAGTGCATATCGCGGATGTCAACAGTCAGCCACGATTTTATCAAAAAATTCACCACTTGCGCTTCCCTATCACACATGTTGACGGTTTGAAGAATCAACACGAAATGAATGTTCGCCAAATGTGTTCACCGTGTAGGGGATAACGCAAACGAGCAAGTTCGGCGAGGATGTTCGTCGTTTAGGGCTACCTTTAAGGGAGACCTCCACTTCTACTTACCTGTAGTCGTTTTTAATACTTTTCAATATGAACGTAATTGAAACTGTTACTGTTGACGGTCAACATGATGGATCACATTTTGACACAAGGGTAAACATGATTAAAACTTGGTTTGTGATTTAAAAATGGTCAATCACTAAACGGAATGACTTATGTTCTTCTCCTTGGCGTGGCGCTACAGTGCAGGGTGCACCAGGGTCGAATCCAACATGGCTTTCCAGTTAGTTGGATGTTTTGCTGGCTGTCTCCAATTGCGCTCACCAAATTGGACTTAAGCGTTGCAGTGCCTCTCAGGCTCGTAATCGAATAGGATAACTTATAGACCAAAAAACCCATAACCTCTCAAGAAATGGTGAAGTCGATTGACCTTCAGGGTCACCGGATGCAACAACTCTTTTATTTGACTTTTATTTGTGGCAGCGTCTAACTTACCTGTTAGAATGTCAAAAAATCGAAGAAAATTTAAACACTGTTTATAGCGTTGGAATAGTGGAGTAGTGGAGAGCACTCTAGATCAATGATCACTGAATTTGTCGTTCCCAGAGTGAATGCCTTAACGTGGAAAAGGCCTTTTTTCAAAAAAGACTACGCTCCATGTGACGCAATGTGCTGCGCAGTTAATTTATTCAAGATCTTTGATAATCGAATTGTCTCGTGAAATGGACCAGATATTGGACTGCTGGGTCTGGACTATTTGCTGCTGGATAGATAAAGTCGTGATAACACAGATACCTTGGACCAGTTGGAAGCAAAAATTCACCGCATTATCGCCGACGTACGACCTCAGCTACAGAAAAAATAAGATACTTTATGATTGCGCTTCATTCAAAGCCGGCGCAGACGCATGCCCGTGAACCTGTTAATTATCAAAAAAATCATTTCCAAAGCGAAGATTTGGAATTTTTATCGTCCCGAAAATAACACCCTTTGCAAATACGAAAATAGTTTAAACTTTAGAGCTAAACTGTAATAGATGAATTTTAGCCCTTAAAAATGATAGATTATCTTTAAATGGCTTCAAATCGCTCGTCTATAAACCGCGCTTTTTTTTTGGATGATTTTTAAAACTCTACACTAGAGCATTCAAACTCAAAACTGGTCGACTGTACGCCATCCAGTCGCTTGCTATAATCGGTTACTTACCCGGAAGTATCTCCAAAGACACACAATGAACGCTGCCGCGCTGATTCTCAAATTTCCCACCTCGTTTTGGTTTCCAAAAATCAAAACCAATCCCCTTCACTTCCTCCCGCCCTTCGACACCTTTCAAATTTCAATTTCAAAGACTTTTTTTTTCATAAAAACCATTTTATTTAACGTTATGCTCTACAATTTGTCGTGTTTAACGGTACATTCATTCATTCATATTTCTCGTAATAATATCACATTTTCGTAATTTATCCTTATGCCTACGAAGAATATACGCATGTCCTTACGTGACTAGTCAACCTATTAACTGTGAAAGTCCCCCCTATGAACGGGGGCACAGAGGAAACTTAATTACAAAATGAAAGTCCAAAAAAATGGGGAAAATCAAAAAAAAATTGTATTTCATTTGCATTGCGGACCACGTCCTTCGAAGGACCATGGACCGGCCAAATTGTTGTCATTTCTGGTTGTGGACGTCCACAGGCGGAGGCTTTTGTAAACCCCCCGCCGCGTCCGTTCCCTAGAGTCTAGCTACGTATATCTGAAAGATGAGTTCCTTAACGTTTGAGGTAACGAGTATGTCCTGAGTACTTGTGGGCTCTGTGTGTCTCTTCTCTTGTGAATCGTCCTTTTGTCGTCTCGGCCATCTGCGTGGGGCAGCAGTGCATGCAAAGTGGTGTGCAAATGCGGCGGCGGCAGGAGGCGTGTTCAATCATGTGTTTTCGGTATCCTCAGCCCAAGTGTGCGTGTGTAAGTGCATCCTTTCGATAGGACCTTGTGCACTTCACCATCAGTTGCCTTCATTCGTTCTCCATGTTCTTCGCACGAAGGTACTTCAGAAGCATCTGCAGGGAGTCATAGGTGTCGAAGTCGTCTAAATTTCGCCGGGATGAGGTCATGTTCGTTGGCCGGGGCATGGCCAGTGGGACGGGCAGCAGCTCGGGCATCACGGAATGATGGGTGATCAAGGCTCGCAGGGAGGTGAACTCTTTTCGAAAACCCTGTGAAGACACGAAGTCATTCAGCATGTGAGTCTGTGTGGAGGGGGTGTGGTGCTTACCTTAATTTTGTATCCTCTCGCCGATCGGATGATGATGTAATTCGCCACCTTCGGCCCTGGCGGCGATGGAACTCGCAGTGTGAGCGCGTAGCAGCCCGGCTTCGAGCTGCTCTTGCGCACAAGGAAGGCACCAGGACTCTCACTCGAGAGGATCTCCAAGGCAATATCACGGGAAATGCCCGCCTGGAACCAGGGGGCGTCTTTCAACTCCATCTCCTCGGCGTCCACCTCGGGCTGGGGGTTGTTGTGATGGTACGAGTTCATGCGCATTCGTTGGGGGAAGATCTTTGGACTTGAGTTTGCTGCAAGAACAACATCAACTTCACGACTTCAGGAGGCAGTCGAGGGTGCAACTTACCGCTGCTGGTCTCTCGAAGGTAGCGCTTTTTCAAGGCGAACTCGCTGTTGTCGTTCAGGTTGAGTGCGTCCATCATCGGGATTGCGGTCAGTGACTGCCGGCACGAGTCACCGAACTTGCTGGAGATGTACTTCTCGGGCTCAAACGCTTCGTCGTTGATGTAGCCGTTCGACAGCATTGTTGTGCTGGTTCGATTTTTCAAGTTCGACGTTGTACCGTTGTTCACTAGTGGCCGACTGTCTTCGTGCGATCTGAGCAAGCCCATCGTCAGGCGTTTGACCTGAAAAAAAATAACAAGAAGAAGATTTTAAAGACATTTTTTTCGTGACGCGTCACGTTATTTTTAAGATATGCGATAACAAGAACATTTCGTTCCCTGCCTGTTGACATAAAAATCTAGACAACGTCTAGACAAAAGTGATTTGTAACGCTTTTAGCAACATGTTCACAAATCGTCACAGGAAAATATGTGACGGTAAATTATGACTTATAAGGGGTTTTCCAAAAGGTACTCCCGAATTTTGACAGTTGATAGCGGCCATATTGTTGAAGCTACGAGTAATTCTGTCAAATTGGCTGTCATTTATATAGTCTGTTTTGCCAAATCACCATGGACAGACATAACGTTCAATAACACCTGCAAATGGTAAAATTGTTCTATCAAAATGGATGTTTTGATCGGGCAACGTTTCGCGAACTTCGCCCGTTTTACGGTGGACATAATCGACTCGCCTACCGAGAGGACTGAGCAGTGTGGTGTAGAAATTTGAGTGCAGGATAAACCAACACCCGTACGTTAACGAAACGCAAGATCTGCCGAAAATATCGCCGCTGTCCGTCAGAGTGGGCAAGGGAATCCGAGGCAGTCGATTTCGCGAGACTCACAAGAACTCGGCCTTTCACAGACCGAAACTTGGCGAATTCTGGGTCGTGACGTGGAGCTGCACCCGTACAAAATTCAACTGACCCAGAAGCTGAAGGTAGACGACCATAGACGCCGACGTGTGTTTACTGAATGGGCCCTGGAGCAAACTGATTGAAAAACCATCTTCAGTGATGTGGCCCATTTATGAATGAATGGGTATGTCAACCAACAAAATCGTCGAATTTGGGGCGAAACCAATCAACATGAGACGATACGAGGGACCAATATCGAAGGGCGTCCAACGAATCCCAAAAAATCACCGTTTTGGTGTAGATTTTGGGCTGGCGGCATGATCGGTCCACATTTCTTTGAGAACTACGTTAACCAGGCCATCACCGTCAACGGCGAACTCTATAGGTCGATGATTACCAACTTCTTTTGGCTTCAATTTTATGATATGGACACCAACGACAAGTGGTTTTAACGGAACGGCGCGGCGCAACGTGTCACACAGCTCACGTCACATTGGAAATTTCGGACGAGCGATTCAAGGGCATGGTCATCCCACGTGGAGGTGATGTGAACTGTCCACCGAGATCGTGCGATTTGACCCCGTTAGACTCTCTCCTGTGGGATTTTATGAAATGGCGGGTCTATGTGAATAGGCCACAAAACACAGCGGCCCTCAAAGCCAACATAGCCCATGCCATCGGTCAAATTTAGCCTCATTTATGCGCCAGAGTCATGGAAAATTTGACACTTCGGATGCGCGCCACCCAGAGAAGCCGCGACGGTCATTTGAACGATGTTATATCCCATACAAAATGGCATCGATATGTGGGAGCCGTGGCGTAGTGGGTAGGAGCGTCGACTCCTACGCTCGAGGTCTTCGGTTCGAATCTCGAAAAATCACCCAAAATTTGTTCACGGCTCCACCTCTTTCTAGTCACTGGCAATGCTCAAAAAGTATAACTGTCTAGAAAAAGTTTCTCAATCTTGCCGTTCGGAGTCGGCATTAAACTGTAGGTCTCCTCCACTCGTGACAGAACAATCGCACGCACAACATGAGTGGTTGTTGAGAAGCTAGGCCCAGGTCAAACTCGGACTGTAGCGCTGCCTTTATTATTGTTATTAATGGCATCGATATGCCTTTTAAACGGAAAAAAAATATTGAGGAAAAATTACAAACACTTTGTTTTATTTAAATTTAAAAATAGGAAGCGCTTAAAGATTAACCCTTCAGATTTGACTTCTGACGAGAAGTCTGAAGAAAGGATTTAGTATACTTCAACCAGGGTGATAAATAAACGTGACGGTAACATAAAAACAGTGCAACATTCTCTCACATGTTGTGAGTGGCAGGACTTTCTTCATACTCCCTGTGAGCATGGGACCACATGGACACTGATAAAGAAAACTTGACTAATTGTGACCAGCTGATTTATGACATTTGAAATAGTGTGTTTACAAAACGTGACGGGAGAGTATGCAACGTTCTGTGACGTATTTCAGTAATGATTTGTGGCTTACGTTTTATAATCTTTGCTTCCTCCGTCTTCATAGAGCCAAAGATAGGGAATAAAGATGATTTTTCGCCCAAAATCCTTGTTCAATTCAAGCTGTTCTAAGGCCTAGTCCCGACCTCTGGGTGTAATTGCTGGCAACAGCATAAAGCCCTCTTAACCTAACCTAACTTAAGGCCCAGTCCCAAACTGCGAAGCGATAACGAAGCGGATGGTTGCGCGCCTTCAACTACAGAGTCAATTGGACCTTGTAAGCGAATAATTCGAGATCTTTGTGCAGAATTCTCCTCAGGCTAGTGCGTGAAATGTTGAGCTGTTATGAGTGATGGCGAGTTGATGTTTGTGAATTGAGTCTCACACTCTCGACCACAGCAGACACATTCTCATCTGTGCACACCGTACGACCATAGGGACCATGAGTGTTGTCCACTAGCACACCACTCTCAGGAACTTTGTGCACAAACTTGTATACAGCAGTCGCGGTGGGTGCTTAATTTCAGTCAAAACTTCTGTTAGAAAAACGCACTGTTTGGGCCACACAGAGCTCACTTTGGAAATAAGTTTTCAATATTTCCCAGCATTGTTCAAGCAAAAAGTGACTCATTTCGTTTGGCGGAGGTATGATACTGACTTTTTGTCAAGATTTCGAGGGAGAAATAGCTGTCACTCTCAAAATTACTTATGATTTAAAAACAAACCACTAGATGGCCTACCCTTTATTTTGCCATACTCCGATCTGGCTTAAGGTAATAGTCTAAGACAGCGTTTTCACGGAAGGCCGGTAAAAAATGCTTATATTTCTTGTCTCAGAGCTTAGAAATCCTGAAGATGTCGTTGTCTTTAAGTCGAATATAAACGGCAACTTGTCGTGGACGTAGACGACACCAGAGCACATCGTCTCGGTGGATAACGAAAACGGCACAGCATCCCTCCTGCCCTCAATTCCATAACCCAAGCACTCGCCGAATATGTCAAACGAAATCGATGTGCCTAATTCGGTCTTGTTCCTTGAGTCAGACATACTCGTATGTTCCTCAGGCCGACGCACACATCCATCGCAGCTTTTGCGTCTCCCTTCGCCCCCACCGCCGGCTTTAGGGTTGCTATTTAATAAAACATGAAAGTCAAAGACCTTAAATTGTTAAATTCTGCAATTCGTACTCCCGGCCACCGGCTTCTAAGTGAGTCACATATGTCAGCGCCCCCGCACGCATTCATCCCTTAACCTAATTTGAATTTAACATCTCCCTCGACTGCGCTCCGCTGCTCCGAGTTATGCGCATAATATGTCACATTAAAGGATTTCTTCTCCGTTTTGATGATTAAGTATATTTCCACCCCAATTCCAGTCGATTCCGGCTCTCTCAAGGAACATCACCCACTCCACGGCCCCACGGCCCAACGGGGCCACAATCAATTCAAATTGAATTCATTTCCCTGTCTACCGGCTGCTGTGCTCCACATCCGTCTTTTATTGCTTCATTCCTCGCTGAGACGAGGAGCACACTCGCATATCCGGGAAATAGAAAACATTTAACAGAGGCTGGAGAGAGAGAGAGAGAGGAAAAAAAACACAAACATCTGTTCCAGAGAGCGGCGGGGATTCAGTTCGCAAGCACGAAAGGCTCACCGGGAGAATGCGAGTATTTTCAAAATTTAATGAAGCATCCCCCCCACGAGGCACTGGCACTCCAGCCAGCACTCAAGCACCGGAAGCAATAATTTATGCACGAGGAGCAGCGTTTTCGTTTATGGAAATATCAACTCGTCAGGATCGACAGGACCAGCCGGGCGGGCACCCGTTCGGTGCGATTAAATTCACTTTGTGCCCCCGCCTCGGACTAGACCTAATCACCGGGCCATTTGCATGCAAAACGAGTGACTCCCGATGACATACGACGACAAAACTGTGTGCAGGCTGCTCCCGGGGCAATAACAACAATCTGCCGCCGCGCCGCACTGATTCGGATCAATACGGGCTGGGATGGGACTGGGAATGGGATTGGGACCGGGAGCGGCGAGCGGTTGATGTGGGAAACCAACCTCCCAGCCATTAACCCGTTTCCCCAGCTCTGTCAACCGTTTAGCATATTCTTAATTAATTCGCCCTCGCACGAGGCACTGGCAGGCCGGGAGTGCGCCACCCACTACGCGCCACCAGCCACGCCACCCCGTTGACTCTATCGAAATTGATTTATCGACAAAACACCCGGCCGGGCGGGGGAGCGTTCGGGATACGATTTATAGTGGCCATTAAAGGAGCTGATTGTCTCTTTTTTTCTGCGGTGACGGGAATGGGGCTGGGATACGCATCGTTTTATTTTCAGCCACCCCGGCGGGGCGGTGCGCGTGCGGTTGGCAACCCCCGCGCTGGCGGTGGTTAGGTGTCATTAAATTACATATGATATCCTTTGTTATGAGGCGGAGGGGGGAGGGGGTTTCAAAGAAACCGGCGAGAGATGGCATTTGAATGCGTCGACGGTGGGAGTATGCTAATATCCCTTCGCCGGGATTTATCGCTCTCCTCGCTCCGCGGGTGGGCGTATGAGTGTTTCGCTTTATGGGCGAGCGTTTCAGTTGACATTAAATATGAGCGTCAGCTACTGCGATCCATTAATAACCGGAGCCCTTGACGGATGTGCGTTTGGGGCGGTTTGGTTTTTATCGCAATAATTATGAAATCGTAAAGAACGGAGATAAATTCTCGCTAATAAAAGCGAAGAACAGACACGACGTCGTCTTTGTCGTCATTGTCATCGACGTAGTTGTTGCTGCTAACGTCTTTCATCGGCGCAGCTGTGCACAATCAGCAGGAATGTGCCAACCACGCTAGTGCCATTAACTCGGTAATCGCCGAAGTTAACTCTAATTGTGAATCTTAATTTAGACACAAATAGATTGGCGGGCGTAGGGGTGGCTCATGTCATCAGATTAAGGGCGCGCTCACGGTTCTGCGTGGGCGGGCGCAGAAGTGGGGGATTTTTTTTCTGTTTCGGTTTCATATCCGCGGGCTTTAAGGTGCGTTCAATCTGCTCAGGCGGCGAAATCTGATCCGTTGTGCGATGAAGGCAGAGGAGCGCCTGAAATTTAAGCGGCTCTTGCATAATTAAGTCGAATCGTTTAAGGGACTTGAGCCTTTGGTATTAAATTATGCATTCAGGGATTGGGAGGTCTTTCAAATTTTGATTGGATACTTTTCCCTCGCGCTACAGGATTCCCTCGGGTACCTGCCGAAATGGAACTGCAAAGAGGAGCCTCCCTAGATCATTCATCTAGATTTCGTAATTAAATTGTCATCCAACCGGGGGTCGAATTGGAATAATTTAAACCTCAGTTTGTGGCCTTGAGGCTCACAGGCGGGTGTCCCTGTAATTTAAGGGAATAAAGAGCGCGTCGGAATTGATTGGGCTGTTTTCGCGACTGTGGTGTGATTTTGTTTAAGAAACACTTTGAATCCGTCAGCAGGAACCATATTCCCCACCTCTGAAATCATAGGGCAATGAATCAGTGAAGCATCACATTTCGTCACGTGACGTAACGTTTTCATAAACGTCAAAATCTTGAAAAATTTAACACAGATTTGATTTGATTCTTAAGTTAAGGTCAAGTACAATGTGGTGTCTAAACGGGGCATCGTCATGTGCACTGATTGTCAGTCTGCCATCAAATGCCTAGGTTCTGTCACATTTCATTCAAAGACAGCCCTAATTGCCGCTCATTTGTTAATGGGATGGTCATTGTGACGTATAAGGCAATCGCGAAGCCTCCGTTCCCTTTCAATGAAGAGTAACCTTTGAAGACTTTGCCACAGCCAAGACTTGGTTAGGGGTTGGTGGCTGAGCCTGAGCCTTAACCTAAGTGTTGCCACTGGATGGCGCAGTTGGTTAAGTGCCTGCCCCTAGTTCGAGGGTCCCAGGTTCGAATCCCAGTGAAATCGAGTCTGATCCAATCACCCTTTGCGGTTGGGGTAATAGAGCCCTCTCTCGAAGGACCGAGCTGACTTTGCATAAGATACACATCTTCGGATCTAACGCCTAAGATAGCTAGGCTATAAAGAGTGCATGGACTACTACGTTCCGGCCCGAAGAGTCTTCGACTCTGAACCAGTGGGGCAACGCATCAGAGGACGTCCACGTCTAAGGTGGCACACCCAAGTGGAAAGGGAACTCAACCAACTTGGTGTGCACAATTGGCGACAGCTAGCAAAAGATCGTGTAGCTGGCGAGGCTTGTTGGTTGAGACTCACGGTCACCACGATGTTTAGCGCCACAAGGAGACAATAGAAAACCGTACACAACGTCCCATTACATAGCCCACGACAAAGTGTGGCTCAACACTGGTTCCAAAACAATTCCAAAATCATTTCCGCAGTAAAGCATGCATGATGTCTCTGCTGGTGCGAATGACAACACAGGATCCTTTCCCGCCTAGTCACGACCCTGTTCATCGTGAATCTAACCAACTCTCCCATAACCATCCCATCTATCGCCAGATAATAACCCCGAATAAATAGCAAGTAGTCAAATTTGATCCACAAACTCCTCAAATTGGCTTCAAATTGATGCTTTTGTTGGCATAAAATATTTCATTGAAAACCTCTAAATGGCTTTTCCGCTAATAAAACTCCCCTCTGTCCGAGAAGAGCTGACTTGCATTCGCTTCTAATCCGATTGTCATCCTCTAAATGGTTCAATCTTCCCCCCCTCTCTCCCCCCTCACCATCCCGCCACAACGAAATCCAATCTACGCTATCAATTGTCAGACATCTCCTGCTTCATCATTGAAAAACTAATCCAAACCCATTCGCTGTCATTATCAGAATTATAGCCGACCACCCCATCGGTCCGTTCGCCACACCACCGCGCCCAATGCCACCCATGAGAGATTATCTAAATCGGCACAGCGCCGCCATTCCCGGAGAAAACTATCGCAGATAAGCAGGACACAAGCGTCCGATGGAACGAAGGACGAAAATCCATTCTCCGAGTATGACCAGACATTTGCGGTCGACTGAATTGCAACGGAATTTATTATGGCAGCGCCGCAGACACAAAAAGGAACCAGCCATCCACCGGCTAACCGCTGTGGATGCAACAAAAGAAGGAACCCCATCCCCCCTTGGGGAGGAGAGGCATCGCCGTTCTAAATCTTTTATTTGAGTCCTTGAAAAGGCGAACGACGAACGACGAAGAAGTTATGTCCTTGCATTGTCTGAGCAGAAACTAGGAAAATTGCTCCTTTAGTTCGGCTTCGCCGGCTGGCGCGCTCAAGGCGTTTTCATCCTCTGCCGGGACGCATTCACTCCTCTCGCAGACTATCCGATGGGGAGAGCAAAGACCGTGCGAGAAGGAAAGTGAAAAAAGGAATTTCATTTTCGTTTGGAGTCTGAAAAAAGGACGAAACATTCGCAGTCGTCCTGCGGAATTCGGTGCTGGCGCAGTTGGATATGGGTGAGGCGGGCGACGGGGACTGGATCCATCACAAACAGGAAGCGGAAATTAGTGATGCGCAACCGACGGCGTGTGTCGCGCTGAGAAAGGCTGCTCGCTGCTGGCAGCAAAAAGGACATTCGGATTTGCTGTGTGTGGCTGTGACTGAGTGCTGCGCCATTGAGGGTATCAGATGACAAATGAAGTGTAGCGTCATGATTTATGAAGGAAGCAGATTCGGTTTGTCAGCGCGGGTGGGGGGTGGTGGTCCTATTCGTGAATTTCACGGGTGATTGGAGGAGTTATCTGCACTTAATGTCCGCGCCTGTCACTTGCGGGAGCGATGGTCGATGTAACAAATTGAATTTGTGCGCCACGACGTAGATGATTTGCCATGCACACGCCGGAAGTGGAAGGATGGAACAGGGTGGCAAAAAATGCACGGGGGGACTTTCACAAAGGGTGACGTTTGTTTTTGGGAGTTATTGTTGTTGTTCATGACATTTGAAGGCGAGGCGGAAGTATGGTTCAGAGCCAATTTGCTTGGGAAATTAGAGGCTTCAGTGGGATGGCACAACGATTGTGCAATGCATCGTACATTTCCTCGATTTAATTGCAGAGCGGTCGGATGATTCCTTTGAGCAATTAAATGATCCGATCTTGAGTTGAGTTTTATTGGTGGTTAGAGTCTTTTGGCAGAAGGCAGAGGCGATTTTCCTCGGATAAGGGTGAATTGTATTGAGTGAGGATAATAAGATCTTCTTCTACAGTCCGGGATGGACCTGGGCCTCAGCCTACATCCCTTTCCGTTCTGCGTCTTGTGCTTACTGCTTCCAGCAACGTTATTTTCAGCTGATTCAGTTCCCTTTCCAGCTTTGTACGCCACGTAGTCTTCCTCTACCGCGTTGTCGCTCGGGGTTGGAGTCAGAAACCTTATGGTGTCCATTCACTCTGCATTACCTAGCCACCTGAGACGGGAGACGCGGACTCCTTTGACCAGATTTACGTCACTGTACAGCCCGTAAAGTTCGCCTTTTAGTCTCCTTCTCCAAACACCATCAGTGCATACGGGACCAAAGAAAACTCGAAGGATCTTCCTCTTGAAGCGACCAAGAATATCCTCGTCTGCTTTGCTTAGAGCTCCTGCTTCTGCGGCATACACGATGGTCTGGGACTATCAAGGTCTAATATAGAGATATCTTGGTTCTTGACAACAAGAAGATCGTGCCTCTGGTGTTGACGTTTAAGTTGCGCACGATCTTTTCCAGAATGATATTCGAAATATCGCATGACGATGCGTGACCTTGTCTAAAACATTTTTTGACATCAAAGGTCTCTGACTTGATGGAGCAACGGACATTCGCCATCGTCATTCTGCAGAGACGGACGAGTTTTGCAGGGATGTCAAAACAAGACATGGCGCTGTCAGTGACTCGAAAGAGGTGGAACACAGCGAGCTGCCAATGAATCATTTTGTTCTTTCTCTTTGGATTTTGTACATGCCTCTACGCCGATAAGCAGCACTGGGATGATCAAAGTCAGATTGGTCTTTCGAGAGAGGGTTCTATTACAAAAATTGCTTTTTCAACTCAAAATGATTGACTCTATAATCCGATGTATACCAACAACCTGTCTCATCCAGTTGAATGAAGTTACTAAAGGGTGGGCCAAGTACAAGTTTCATTTTAAAAATGCAATGAAATCAACAAAATTTAATCTTTTTCCACATGTTATGGCTCCATTAGTAAGAACAAACATTCCCATTAATTACAAAATACAACGTCGTTCAAGTGGTGGCATCGGCTAGCTTCGCAGTAGCGCATTCTGTCACCCCAGTCTTCCAAGACCTTGTTCATGATTTTGGTCTGTAGCTCACGAATTTTTTGGACTATGTTGGCCTTAAGTGCTTGAATCGTTTCCGGATTGTTAGCATAACATCGGTCCTTCACGGATCTCCACGAATAAAAGTCCAAATGGGTCGCAGCTCGAAACGGCCAATTGACATCGCCAAGACGGCTGACATTACGATTTGAGAAATTTGGTGCGCAAAAGATCATCGATTGTGGCATGGGGTATGTGGCTTGGCACGCCATCTTACATGAACATGAGGTCGTCCAAATCCATGTCTTCAATTTCAGTAAAAAAAAATCGGTTGACATTGCTCCGTAACGCCCATCGTTGACCGAAACGTTGTTCACAGCCTCATTTTCGAAGAAAAATGGTCCAATGATGCCACCACTTCACAATCCGAACCAAACTGTCACTCTCTGTGGATGCATTGGCTTCTCGACAATAACGTGCGGGTTTTCCGTTTTCCCAGCTCCAGATGCGGCAATTTTGTTTGTTACCGTAGCCTTCTTCTTCTTCTTCTTCTTCTTAGGGCGCTGCAGTCCGAGGTGGACCTGGGCTTCACACAACATGCCTCTCCAGCCAGCACGATCCTTCGCCAGCTGTCTCCAGTTTCGCACACCAAGCCGGCCGAGGTCCCCCTCGACTTGTGTGCGCCACCTTGTTCGTGGACGTCTTCTGTTGCGTTGTCCCACAGGCTCAGAGTCGAACACTCTTCGGGTCGGAGCTAAGTTGTCCATACGCTCTACATGGCCTAGGCTTCTTAGGCGTCAAAATAACCTATGATTTAAAAAAAACTACTAGATGGCCCACCCTGTAGAAAGACTGACAGGATTAAGGTTTGAGGAGCACGATTTTGTCTCTTCGAGTCAGAAATTTGACCCGAGCTGTTTCGTCAAACGGAAGTAACAGTGGTAATTTTGGGGTGATTAAGGTGTTTGTCTAACTTAGGGCAAACGTGAACTCTATAAACAACATCTTGGTGGACGTCCGACGCAGATTCGCCCTTGGCAGCCGCTGCTACTTCAATTAATCGAAACAACTTGGGAATAAGAAGGCTATCGTTTACCATCATCCATCTGGAACATATGGACTTTAAGCGACGACTGGATGGCGCAGTTGGTTTAGTGCCTGCCCCAAGTCAGAGGGGTCCCAGGTTCGAATCCCAGTGAAATCGAATCTGGTCCAGTCACCATTTGCCGTTGGGATCAAATTAACCTGGCAGTACAATGGACTAGTTTTGAGTCTGAGTGGTCCAGTAGTGTTTCAAAAAAAATCCTGCGAAAAAAAAACGGACTTTAAGCGCTCTAAAGTATGCAGCCCATCGAGGTCGCTATGAACTGAACAAGACATGCGACAGTGACCTGCTTTCAAGTTAATTTTTTTTAGGAATGGATGCTGCGGCAGTTTTGTAGGGAAAATTTATCAGAACTTGCCTGCAATCGAGCTATCCCATCAAAAGTCGTGCCACATGAACTTGCTCCACATGGAATTATGTCTAAGACAGGCCGAGAAATCAATCAGAGATTCCCTTACCTCATGATGTGCAGACTGTCTCACCACTGTCAGCTGTCGTTCAAAACTTTGATCAGTTCTTTACTTAATCTAATGAATTTCTTAGTGACCACACGCAAAGAATTCTCATAACCACGCCAGGTCAATGCCCCCTTCGTCTAGTCCTCATCCACTGACTGCTCCTGATTCAAACATCCATCCCAGCAACTTGTACCTGCACCAAATCAATTAAACTAAAACCATTCTCCAGACAACAGTCGCCATGACAAATCACCAGAAATAGTCGCCCCACTCAAATTTTTGCACGACATCCGATCCACAACGCAGCCCACACCCACCCACCACTCATCCCCATTAAATTTTCATTGTCGAAATGTATTTCCCAAAGTGAAATCCATCAATGAAACTTCTCCGCCCCCACCCCTCCCAGAAGGCGCACAATGCCATCCAGCTGTCTACTTAGCAATTACACTCTCCGACATTTATCGGCAACAACTTCCCTGATCTACCTGGAGCAGCGAAATATGCAGCAACAACAGCCGGGCAGGCTGACACGATGAAGAGCAAAAAAAACACCGTAATCCTCCCCGTGTCTCGAAAAGTTTTCGGTTCAACGAAACCACTTCAGTTCCATTTTTCGTTACACACCACCCCCGCCGCATTGTGTCCCGTCTCCTTGGATACCCCTGTCTAGGATGTCTATTAAGTTTACATTCCAGCGATTTCCGAATGAAAACAACTGCACCGCCACCACCAACAACAACAACAACAAGCATCACACAATAGCGACCAAAACTTTTGGGGTACGACGTATTTTTCGGCTGTTAAGCTCGGGCGCCCGCCCTTCACCTTGATGGATTGGGTAATGTGACAGGACAACAACGACGTCGACGACGACGACGACGGTGACGTTAAGTTGCCGATGGGGTGGGTGAACGCGGAAACCCCGTCTGAAAGTTGCGGAGTACTTTCGTTTACGTTAAGTATCATCCCTGTTGTCGGAGTGACATTCAATGATGATGCGAGGGGAGGGGCGCCTCGGAAGTGGGCGGATTAATTATCCCCGACTGGGCTGAGGTTGAGAGCGAGGGAAAAGTTATTTCGGCGGAAAATATTGACAAACGATACACGCACATGACACATTTCACCGGAAATGATGGATGAGAGCGTGTATCGGTGGACGGGTGGCAGTTTGGAGAAATGTCAGCGCCTTCGGAGGATTCACTCGGTGGGGTAATCCTCTCAAATTTAATTTTCGTTAACGTTTCCATGGCCAGTGGGGTGGGGGAGACGCAAAAGAGTTTTAATTTGTTGCCAAAGATCCTTTTCAGTGGTTAATGAGTGTAATATGAAGTTGGTTGGCGTGGAATAAGGTGGTTAGCAGATGCGTTCATAAAACGTCTTCTATACCCCGACCTTGGCAATGAAACTAAGACTACACCCCACTGAGCATTCCTTTTCCCATTTGACGACGAGGAGCAGATTACTTTGATTGGGTGAAAGGACGACACGGTGAAACGGATCAAATACAAGGAAGCCACAGGAACTATTAACGGGGAAGTCCTTTTGGACTGTGATCTGCTAGGCAACCGACAGTAATTTAGTTAATGGCTCTGGAAAGGTTGATTTTGGGACAGGTCGTGGGTTTCTATCGCCAGAAATCCTTTCATCATATGACCAGGCGACCGAAGAAATTCCTTACCGAACAGTTGATTTCACAAAGTATCCGATTGTAGTTTTGTCGTATATAAATGTAGGCAAAGCGGGGTCATTACCGATTTCTTTTTGTCGCTGATAATCAGCAGCATGCGGGCGTCGTGGCGCACTGCGAAAGTACATCGATTGACTAACAACTCTCAGAGAGTATAACCGTCATGTAAGTCAAATTTAAGCGTCAACTATAGGAGCCGTTTAAAAGCGTAAGATAATGTCAAAAGCAAACGGAAAGTAACCAGAAGAATCGTTCATTTGCAAAGCGTGGAAACTTAAGGAGAACTCTGCAGTCAATTGAGGCTTGCAAGGCAGAGAGCGATTCACTTCGCTATCGCGCAATTAGGTAAAACTGAACGAATTGAACGAAACTGAACGAACTTAACGAAACTGAACGAATTGAACGAAACTGAACGAACTTAACGAAACTGAACGAACTTAACGAAACTGAACGAACTTAACGGAACTGAACGAACTTAACGAAAACGAACGAACTTAACGAAACTGAGCGAAACGATTATAACAGTCACAGTTTATAGTTTTTGTGTACTCAGTAGATTACTTCAGTTCTTTTAAGTTCCCGTGTGCTTATTATAGTTGGCCGTATAGACGCTGAAAGGCACCATCATCATATAAGTCCCCTTTACTCGTGAGAGTACATTAGCAACACGAGGGGCTGTTGGAGAAGGTAGGCCCAAGTTAACCCTGGAGTGTACGGTCAGGCAAAGAAGAAGAACCAGGAGCAACGTTGGCAAAGGGAAAATCGGAGAATGCCCAGACTTAACTTGGGCTTAGTCGAGAGGCACAGCTTTCCAGTAAACTTATGACGAGCGCTATATTGATAGCGGATGCTATTTTCACGACATCATCAAGGCGTGTGACGAAGAAATTACCAAAAGGACACTAAGTGGAAGAAGGCCTCTGTACAGCGGTTGAAACAACGTAATCATCAATCGCTGGGGTGGAAAAGTCTGACAAAAATCATGCTGACAAGATGCCTGATATCTATTGAGTGCAGTAAGTCACTATAAAATGCAGATCAGATGGAGCAGAAATTTGCACCATTTCACGAGAAAGAGCATCTTGTACAAACGGGCAATCGCAACTGAGGAGCTTTCCGTGAGAATAGGATCGAGAAGCATAATATGACGTCTCGAGTAAGGCAGTAAAGGCGGATGCAAAATCAAAGCAAAATGCAAGACCACCTAAAGGAATGGCGTCTACGTCTAGGCAACAGACCATCTATCGAATTATTGTAGCATTGCTGTTTTTGTTTCGATAAATTAACGATCTAAGAAAGACCATGAAGCGAATCAGATATAGCCGCATAATTCAAGCTTCGATACAATAAAGTCAGAAGTAGACACAAAAGTCAGAGATTATGCTTAAAATGTCTTCAAATTGGGGATTGCTCATGATGTTGACAGTCAGTAACTACCTAAGTAATAGAGAGTTCAACTATCGCGCTGTCTTTAGGGGTGTTGCATAAATCCCGCAAAAAACGTTCTTTGAAGCTCTCCTTCGGATGTGAAAGTCTTGTGATTCATTTTGCAAGGACCTCGTCTGGATAAAGCCAGGACCGTCAATGAAAGGGTCATAGTTCCGGCCATCATTAAAAAAAATTAAGTCCTCCTTACATCAATTTAGAAGAGTCTGCCGGACTTTATCTGACGAGAAGACTGCTCTAATAAAGGCACTCTGAGGGTGGGTGCGGAGTACCCCTGGATTGACAACTAAATGTACAACTCGAAGGCTTAAAAACTCAAACTACGATGGTGAAGTGCTTGCGTAGAGGTTGATTGTACAGCAAATTATCCAGTAAGAAGGCATTGCTGATTCCAAAAAATACTGCCACTGATGCTTAACGACATTCATGGATTTTCTAACGAAAACGGTATTTTACAATCCAAATTATCATCAGCTTGAACTGGAGCCGTAGTGGCAAGGATGTATAAACGAGGGTTTACATCAATCAAGAGACTGATTCCAGTCAGTGCTATAACCGGCTTATGAAAGATGCCACAGCAAGTAAGTGTCAGGGACTATCACCTGCATTGAATCAAATGAGATTCTTGTTCTTCTTCTGATGGAGCTACAGTCCGGAGTGGACATCGGCCTCAACCAACAATTTTCTCCAGCTTGCACGATCATTAGCCAGATGCCTCCAATTACATACGGCAAGTTTGCTGAGGTCCTTCTCTACTTCTGTGCACTTCTACTGCCTTGTCACACGGGCGCAGTGTTGGAGACATTGAATTGTAGGCGAACGGGAATTAGTAAGAAGCCAAAATGTTGCAATAGGAGGCATATGTCAGAATTAGAGACAGGATCGAGTCTCCCTGAAACTCTCGGAAAGTTCGACGTCGCCTGCACTAACAATAGACGAAGAATGGAAACGTTGTCAAAGAGCCATCAGAGAAGCCGCTACTGATGTGCCAACAAGGAAAAACCTCTGGTTTGACAACGAGTGCAGGCAGGCACATGCAGCAAAGCAAAAAGCCTACTAATCAACGCTGCATCGTACTACGAGAGCTGTTCGTGAGCTCAATGAACAGAGAAGAAGGGAAGGGAACCGGCTTCTTAGCACGAGAAGCGCGCGATCGAGGAGATGGAGAGGTGCAGCACGATCTTTTGCCAACTGTCTCCAGTTTCGCACACCAAGCCGGCCGAGGTCCCCCTCGACTTGTGTGCGCCACTTTATCGTGGACCTCCTTTGTTGCGTTGTCCCACAGGCTAGAAGTCGACGATTCTATGGGCTTTGACCCGTGAGGTGCACATGTGTTCCATATGACCTAGCGATATTAGACGTTGGATCCGTAGGTGCCCGACTAGACTACAGCCTTTATAGTTCTAATGGAATCTTATCCTCCAATCGACATGCCTTGGATATCATTATTTCATTCGGCTTGAGAATTGGAGATTCCTAATTATCCCTCTTCACATTTGGCACTGAATCCAAGTACCATCCACTCCTGTATTTGGTCAGACTTCTTTTTTCCCCGATGCAAGAAAATGCTGGCTCTTCCTTAAATGTTAACTACTTCCGAAAAGGGCCAGTGTTTCGAGATTAAGGCGAACAAATTGCGTACCCCCGTTGGGAGTTGCAGCTCGAAACAACCACCGAATTAAACGGAGTGCCGAACAAGAAATTAAAAGAAAATGGCCAAAGAAAGTGCCGACAATTGCCAGCACTTCGTTCTCAGAACAAAAAAGTTGTACAACGCCATAAAATCAAACTGCCGCCGTTTCCCTGTCCCCAGGGATGACGAACTCAATTTAAAAATTCACAAAAATCCTAAGGAAATTGTTAAGATGTGTATGCGTACTCACCAATGGTGGCTTATCGCCCAGCCGCTTACAATTGTTCAGCTCCGTTGGTGAATTGTCCTCATCCGAACTTGGAGTCTGCACAACTTTCTCGTTATCATTGCAGCTGCACCCCGCCACGGCCAAGGAGAAGAGAAAAATAAGATTGAAATCGTTAGGGAAATAGTTTCACACAACCCTTCGCCGTCAGCGGCACAGGGAGTGATTGACAACAAACACCCCCTCCCGTCTACACACGAACACTTGTACACAAAACATGCAAAATCAATATTTAATCACATTAAAAGGATCAGCAAACCTTCTCCCATCCAATCCGGGCGCAAATAAAATCAAAGAAACCCAAAAGGACTCATCTATGCACACACACACACACACCCACACGGAAGGGACATTTTATTTTGCTGTCATTTTTCTTGCGATGGGGCTGAGGAGAGTCGCGCACGATGTTCACAACTGCACAGACACACAGACTACAACTGTGCCCTTCCGCATTGCCCCCAACCCGAGGGTGTTGTTGCTGTTTACTCACTTCAAGTTCTCTGCCTGTGTGAAGAGATGCACGGGCCGCCTCCGTGCGCCGGGGGATGCCGTTGCCATTGCCATTGCCATTGTTGTCGTCGTTGTCGTCGTGGCATTGTCCGTAATTGAATTCAAGTCAACTCTCATGCTGCGACCCACACATCCGCCGACACCGACGCCGCCACCACCAACGCCGCCGCCACCCACTCCAACCCCCATGTTGCTGACATTGAAACGATTAATGCGATGATTATCGTTGCTGTTCTTCTCGTAGCCCAAATTGTTGTTTATCATCTTTGGGCAGTTCACTGCGTCGGCAGAACGGCACACAGCGAAGCAAGCGAGCGGTCCCCACCCAGCGATTAAAGCGTTCCGCAGGCAAAAAAGCGCAATTTTTGAGCGTTGGATGTGGTCGGGTTAAGGGGATGATATTGATTGCAAGTGATGGGGATGATTTAAAATTTTGAGGTTTGCCACGGTAGGGTTGGATGCCGAGATCGAACCGTACCGCCATCACGACCGATCATCGTTCATTTTGTTTTTTTATTTTTTGAATTTTTTGGTTGCCAATGTGTCAAATGGATCCGATGCATGAAAGAGAGAAAGAGGAATGAGAGGTAAGTCACGAGGTTCAGCTGCTTGTGGTGGGGGATTGTTGGGGAGGGATGCATGTTAAGCGGGTATTTACAAGTGGAAAAGCGTGGGGGAATGGGGTCAGACTTACATGGACATAGATGTCGGTGATGTGACGATACACGAAATCGGAAGAGATGAGAGCTTGGGGATCTGGCTACGGCTCTCTGCTGCTATATCATCTTATACCCACCGGTTGTTAGTTCAAATCACCGACTGGTGTAACCTGGAAAAACAAAAATAGAGTCGGAAATGGATTAGTTTTGAAGTGATAATCGCGCAGTTGGTTATTAATGTTCTTGGCGTTTGGGAAGTCAAGCACTGATAAGGACAACACGTCGGACAGCAGACTGAGGTGCATGTCTGAAAAGTCGTTCCATTGTTTCACTTTCTCTTCACACGAGCAACCGTGGGGGAAGTCCTGGGTTGCCCTTTTGCTTCGGTTGAGTTGTTATTTTAGGCTGCTTTGCCATTCCATGACATCGGCAGTAAGGAAGTGTCAAGAAGAATAGTGTGGGGTGGTGCCGTCGCATGCTGAGATCCAAGAAAGACAGCATAGCGTGGCAAGGGAAACGGAAGTTAATATGTCCTGCTATCGTCTTATAAAACATTTCGAAGGCTAACAATGACTTCACCACAAAATGATCTCCAATAACTGGATGTACTCCTAAGCCAGGTTTTCCTGCACGAGAAATCACAATTGGTCCTGTTCTCAATGGCACCTTCACCTTCTCGTCCGAAGCATATTTCCCAGAGTTTTCCGCTCGCCTCAGAGCATTGTTTCACTGAAATCCAGGGAACAAGAGCAGCTGACACTATTAAAACGACACCTTAAGCCTCTTATTCATCCTCGACTCCATACGCCACCCGTTGGCGGTGTCCTCCGAATAACCCCCTCCAAGCGATTGAAATCCCGTCCACAAAAGGATGCAGTGGACTTCATTAAAACCCATCTGCCCACCACCCCGTATCCATAAGGTTTTGCCTTGAGCCCCGCAAAGTCAACGTCGGATCGTTGAAAAATAGCCCTTCTCAGCCTCGGCCGATAGCCCGGGTATGAGTCGTTTGCCAAGTCATTTGCATGAAAATCCATTGCAGCGGGGGCACCTTTGTCCCTGCACCAATCTCAGTGGACCACAACTTTTCAAGTCCGAAAGCTTTTTACCGATTATTCCACCCTTTATGGCATGGCCAGTGAAGTGAACACACACCGAGGGCAGAGTCGAGTCCTTCCTCCACAAAAGGTCCGCAAAATCAACGCAACGATGATGATCCACACGGACTACATGTCCGACTGAATCCCTTTATGCCATTATTCAGAGCAGGCCATCGGAGGAGGACTCAAGTTGTCCGCTTTGTTTGCAGGACTATTGCCTGGTTTGGACTGTCACAAAAGGGCCACACACTCACACAAGGAGCAGTTCGAAAGTGTTACACAATGAATTTGGGCAGTCATTGGTTTTAGTGCGTCGGTTTTATCTCCGTCCACCCCCGAGATGTTATCCTTTTTCTGCTTTTTTTGGCTCCCCGCTCTTTACGGTGGCCGGGTTTGTGCGACTCTGTGTGCTCTGTTGACAAAATGGTAATTGAAATGATTTTCATCCTTGCAGCAGGGACGCACACGGGTTCTTTCTTATCCCCGTTGCCGTGCTGGCTTTTGGGGCTGTTTTCCCATCTTGAAAACCATCAGATCGGTCCTGTGTTAAAGTGATGACGCTTAAATGGGTTAGAAACGAGGATTCGCAGGGATTGCCAGACATTTTCATTCGGGTTTTGCATTTATTCTGCGAGTCCTTGTTGCACTGTCATATGTATTTGCATTTGATGGCTGGGATATTCTCCTGGAGTGCTTCCGCTTCTGCTTCAAATAAATATTAAAATGCTCAAATATTGTCCTTTCAGGAGGATTGCATTGATATTTGCTCAAGAGCGAGCAAACACGGACCGATTGCGGAGACGGGGAGGACCTGCATGCTGAAGAGATGGATGTGTGTCGTCTTTGTGCTCGGCGAGGTGGAATTTTGTGTCTATTTCAGGACGGGCATTTTTTTGTGTTGCGTTGCACTCAGTCGGGGTTGAGAGCTGGTTGACTGGAGAGAGGCGCTTAAGCTCGAATGAAACGCTTCATTTAATGTTTTTAAATATGAATCATGCGGGATGTTTATGTTTCGCAGAATTTTTAAAAATATTTCATTCTTTTTGTCCGCGTGGATATGAACAGGAGTTTGAGCAGCACAAGAGCAGCTTCGGTGTTCGCTGGGGGAGATGGCTCGGCAGACAGGGTCGTTTATTTCTGTCACCCTAGCATCCCTTCAGTGCAGCCAAAAAATGTCGTAGTTCGCACCAGCTAATGTGTCAAAGAGAAAGACAGTAAGCAACAGACATCGAAGGGACTACTCAAAGGTCACGACTGAGAAGAGAAGAGAAAATACTGAACAAACGGAGTGTAATTTGGTGACAATGATTGATCAACAACCAGGAGATGGTTTGCTGCTGTTGGCTCTTGTTCGCCTACCTTTGTGATCTCTCCAGGGGAAGTACGGTGCGAGAAAATGTCATACCCTCCTCACAGTGTAACGCCTTCTTGTCTGCATTGGTTAGTCTGGCTAGACTAGAGTTCCACTCCACAAATTTGTAAAGCGCCTGCCACGCAGTGTGAGATGAGTGTAAACTTATGTTAGGATGGAGGGTGACCAAAAATGAATGATAGAAAAGGACATTCAAATAAAATAGCAACGGTCCGAGGTACAAAATTGATTCAGGCCTCATTTTAAAACCACATTCACGCCATTATGTATAAAATAGCACATCATTCAAACGAATGCCTCGACTTTACTGGCAGTGCTTCAAGCGGTGGGTCCAACTTCTGATGATTCAGTCGAATAGGCGCGGCATTATTCCGGCAATAGCGGCTCGAATGTTGGCCTCGAGCTCATCCAAAGTGGTTGCCTTGTTAGCGTAGACTAAGGACTTGACGCAGACTTAGAAAAAAATAATCGTGAAGTGTCTAGTTGCATTGCATGATGAACGCTCGCCCAGTGGCCAAGTTTCTCCTTCAAAACTTCGAGCGTTGCGTCGCTTTTATGACATGCAGTGCCGTCTCGTTGGAATCACTTCTTCTTCTTCTTAGGGCGCTACAGTCCGAGGTGGACCTGGGCCTCACCCAACATGCCTCTTCAACCAGCACGATCTCTCGTCAGCTGTCTCCAGTTTCGCACACCAAGCCGGCTGAGGTCCCCCTGGACGTCCTCTGTTGCGTTGTCCCACAGGCTCAGAGATGAAGAAGTAACTCCCTCACAAAATCCCAGAATTTGGACGACCGGATCCTTATTTAAGCCCTTGGACAGAGGAAACGCGGTGCCGTGAAATAACGCCGAATGAAATAACGCCGACTTTTGGAATTCGGCGTTATATCAAGGCACCAGGAGCGCTGCATGCACTGGTTAACCTCTAAGTGATTGCTGTAGAGGCTGTTCAGGGGGTGCCACGAGAAGGATGTATGTCAATTTGATTCGTGTATTTACAGGGATCTTTGTTGGCATCTCGCCTGGTTGAGAGCAATCCACAGGTTTACAGTAAATGTACGGGCCCTTGACCTACGGAGGTCTAGTAAAGTTTAAAATTAAGACGTGGACGTTCTCTGTTGCGTTGTCTCACAGACTCAGAGTCGAAGACTCTTCGGGTCGGAGCTAAGTTGTCCATACGGTCTACATGGCCTAGCCTTGTTAGGCGTCAAAATAACCAATGATTTTAACAAAACACCAGATGACCCGCCACTCATGTCTGGATGTCGTACTAAACCGCCACACTGAGTCCCCTTATCGTCGCTCATTTACACCGTTTTTCCGCTCTGAGTATTACAATCCTTCTCATAAAGGTGGTGGCATGAAAGTGAAAGTTGGTGTCTTGCCCATTATTTGAACCCAGAACCGTCGGATTTGGAATCGATGCGCTTATTCACAAGACAACAGCGGTCACCTTGTGCTGTCTAAAGGGTCTAAAGGGGCTAAAAGAACATACCGTTCCTGTCCAGACACCTGATGTCGAGTTGCTCATCGCTGATTGAACTTGAAATGGTTCGTTCAAGGTCTACTCAATTGATTTCACCTCAAAAATGTAATAAACTTCTAGAACTTCCTTCTTCTCCCAACTTTCACAAGTCACAAGGACTCAACGCAATGGTCCATCCCCTCATTACTTCACCGACAAAACACTCAAACACCCATTCCCGAGAAACATGACAACTGAGAGCCATAAAAGAATGAATAGCCCACATCCCCAGAAGCATCTACGCCCATTCACAAGTGCCCGCCCTGCAAAGGCACTCACATGAAGGATACAAGGAAATAGTGGTGTCCTTGGCAACGTATTGGCAGTAAAAATGTTTAAAATCCGCAAATAAAATCGTTCTCGTTTTTACGACCTCAAAACTTTCGACTCTCGAGTCCCTGTTCACTCGCCAAGCTAATATCTCACTCACATCAGACCGGGCGAGCGAAATCCTGTCGATAAAATCGATTCCCTTCGTCGTCCATAAAACTAAAATCAATAAACTGCAGACTGGAAGCCATCAAAATCCGGGCAATCCTGCCCCGAAAGCCATCTTCAATTCGAAGGGAAACGCTTATTAAATGCTGGCGTTCGATTTCGTCGGGACATGAACCGAATTGGGTGGGAACAAGGACCGACAAATTGCTACTTTGCATGCCTACCGAGAGGTTTTCCAGGCTCGCACTTTATGTGGCCTTCGAACAGTCCCCGCTGGGGGGACATAAATTTCAACACTAAAGGATAATGTCCAAAATCACCGAGGGAAAGGATCCCCAACTAAGTGTCCGACAGAGACGGGGATAGACGAAAAGTTAACTATCCGGATGACAGTGAGTCGATAACAGGACCGAGGACAAGGGCGAGAAAAACAAAAACACTCGGCGTCCTGTGCGAAACGAGCTTCACGAGTTTCAGCAACTAGATTAACGCAGAGCGATAAGAATTGCTAGCTGGCCTCCCCTCCCGGCCCCCTCGACGCACCGCAAACAAATTACACAACCACCAACGAACACAGGCACAGAGTCAGCCGAAGGATAATTGTCTGAGGATGATGGTGTTCACTGGAAGACGGTGGCTGCAGAGAAAGCCATTGTCCTGCAGTGCACATGACCGGGAGTTCGCACGCTAAATTCCATTCGGCCATGAGCGAGCGACCATCAACCACAGCCAAGAGTCCTTCGACGGACGATTGCCCGAATACATAAAGAAAATGTTATTGCCGTTCGTCCCTTTTCCCAGTTTCCCGTTCCTCGTTCCCCGTTCCCCGTTTCTGGTCCAGAAGTTTTTTGTTTGCTCGTAGGTGGCGTGGAGTAGTAATCTTCATTATGTTCGCTCAAGACTCAAGGACGAGGGCGAAATTATTTATTCGCCTCTGACCCAATTCCCCGGAATCCCCCAGGTTACACGCAGACCCGGACCGGGGATTACAGCGCCTTTGATACGTCTTGCGTGTGCCCTCGTGCTGGAGGATGCTTCCTGGAAAATGACTGTCAGCCATAAAACTCGACTCCCATCCCCGCTCGTCCTTGTTTACACACAGCCACACGAACGCCCGGGTACACCTCGTGTGGATGCCTGTATCGGAGGTGATTTGTCTCCTTGGGCTTCACACTTTTGTTTTGGCACATTAAAGTTTCGTCCTTGTTGCGCTGCTGAGCTGGGGTGGAGAGGGGGATGTAGGCGTGTGTAGTTAAAGACGAACGAGGGAACGATGAGGAAGGACGACAATTTACTCGTCCTGTGTAGCGCAAATTTTTGGCAATAAACGATTCAATTATGCAATCCGAGTCCCGACGATAGTTCGAGAGTTTCGAGGATGTGACGACCGGGCGTCCATCACACAGACGTGTGGCTGCCGTCTGCCGGGGCATGGGAAATGAATCTCGTTACGGACCAGAAGGAGCAGAATTCTTCGTGCATCATTGTGACAAGTGCGCACTTAGGGAGGGAAGAAAGCTTTACGCTATTTTGTATATGGGTCGGCAGGAACACACAGCGAGGGAGAGAGGTCCTTCAATTATTTTCAAACGACTTTGAAGGATGTTCAAAGAGACTTGGCCCTTAAGAGGTTGTTAGCTGATGACGAGCATTTGGGTCGATGGAGCTGCGACGGTCGGTCGGGGGGAGAGAGGGGAGCATGTTTGGATGTTTTGTGCAAATTGGATGCTTCCAAGCCCCTAATGATGCTTGAGCGGATGCGATGTAATGATTTTAATTGTGTCCTCAACGGAGGACATCTGAGGGGAAACCATTTAGGAGTCGTGAAGATGGACGATGATTTTAAGGAATTCTCCGGGAATGATTTTGTGTGGAGTGGGAACGTCACCTTCCAGGAGAACCAGCAAGAAAATAACGGATATGACTTGGATTTACTGGCGAAGGATCTGATGTGAGGAGGTCGGTGCTAACTATTTATGGGGACATTGGATGTTATGATCCGTGCTGTGGACTAGGGCATTGATGATGGGGGTCTGAGATGCGATTCTGGAAGGTGACAAGGGGGGATCAACACATTTGTTGGTTAATGTTGGTTGTCGTCATTGCCGAATGATGTCCTGGTGTAGGCAAATGAGAACCTTCTAATCTTTTAGTTTAACGGCGGAGGACAACTCGAGCTCTTGGGTCATATATTTCAGACTTTGGCAGAGACAAACAGAGCCTTGTTTCCAAGCCAAATAAATGAACAAAAACAAGACAAAGTGTACCATCCTTTCTGTTCCTCTGTGCTCTGTCAAATGGTGCAGGATTTTATGAGGGAACGAACAAATGATCGTGAACATAATTGGAGGAGGACAAATGCAGGAAGGAGTATAGTTCCTCTTCCCACCGTTCCTCTTCCCACAGCTCCTCTTTCTACAGCGCCTCTTCCTACAGTTCCTCTTCTTCCCATTTCTCGTCCCATCGTTCCTCTTCCCACAGTTCCTCTTTCTACAGTTCCTCTTCCCACCGGTCCTAGTCTCATCGTTTTCCTTCCCACCGTTCCTCTTCCTCCCGTTCCTCGTCCCATCGTTCCTCTTCCTACAGTTCCTTTTCCCCCAGTTCCTCTTCCTACAGTTCCTATTCTCACCGTTCCTCTTCCTCCCGTTCCTCGTCCCACCGTTCCGCTTCCTACAGTTTCTCTTCCGACAGTTCCTCTTTCTTCTGTTCCTCTTCCTACCTCCCGATCACATCGATGCCGAAACAATATTTTCCAAAACAGTTCTATTCCCCTCCGGGCTTCGGATTGGTCAACGAAGACCTATGTGAGGAGGGATGGAAATTTCTGGACCGACGAGCCAGTAGCTGTTCAGTACAAAGGCTTCAGCTTAAGTAGACTACTTTAGAATATACCCAGGATGTGGCCACAGTAGCGTAGAGCGTCGACTCCTACGCTGAGGGTCTAGGTTCGATTCCCGATGCAAACAAACTTGCATATTTCACAGCACCACAGCTTTCGAGTCACAGGCAATGCTTAATGAGCATAACTCACAAGAAAAAGCTTACCAATCTCGGCGATCGGTGTGCGCATAAAACCAGAGAGAGAGAGAGTGTACTGAAGCTCAAACTTTTCCACGGTGCGATGAATTGCTTGCACACTGAAGTCATGATGGCGACCGATCTCACGATGAAATTCACGTTTCGCATTTTCAACTGAGCCGGATTTTCTACGATATTTTTGAATAATTTCCGCAAATTTAGCAGGCGTAAAACTTTGCATGATGAAGTGGCAAACTGTGCTGAGGATTTTGACAGCTAGGTGTTATTGGTAGCTTTGGCAGCTGCTAAAATGTGACAATTTTAAAAACTATCATTGCTATCTGGTCACCCATTTCCTTAACCTTTTTCGAGTCCGTGCAGGTTTATAAGAACAACCGAAGAATTGGGGAATAATTTGGGGTGCGGTGTTACGGTACGAGGGAAAAGAAATACTATTTCTCAACACGGCATCAGAACGGGTCCATAAGAACCTAAGTGAAACGTGGCTTCCGTCCTATCCATCCACCAGCCTTTGTCATTTCTGGATGAGCCATTTAGCCCGATAACTTGTCAATAAGCTGGAAGTGCAACTAAATGACTTCAGATATTCTCTTTTGACAAGATAACTTGAAGGCCTTTACAGGAGTAAATGTCGTCGAAGGCGAAAAGTTGTACAAAATTCAGAAGGCGTTCTGACGCAAATCAATGTAAGCAGCACCAAAAACGAATGCGCACAGTTGGGGCTCTAGAAGTGAGGGGAGTTCATTTTAGAAGAAAATTAACGCACGGAAATGACACAGTATTCAACCCAATAAAGGGGGCATTGGTAATTTAAGAATTTTCTTTGAGACTACGTCATTCCTGTGATGCTTTGAAATGTAAGCCAAGACTTGAGGTAGTGGATAATAGGCAGACGCGTCGCAAGTATTGAGAAAAAATTTATTGATTTTTTTTGGTTTACCTAAAGTCTTTGCTTGTATCTAATATTACATCAAATTTAAGGACAACAGTTTCTCATCAACGGCAACAAACGGAGAGCAGAACACTGCGTCAACCAGAAGATGGTGTTTAATTTTTTTTTCCAAAGAAGCCACTTATGAATATTTATGCGACGAGACCGTGACAATGGTGACAATGCTTTCGCAAGGATGTCGTCTCCGTCATTCCCTGTCTCACCGGATGGCATCGGGAAGCAGAAGAGATTCTGAAGAAACAATGCCTTCATAAGTCATCCCCAGTGGACGACCGTCTCGGCAACTTCTGCTCAGAGTACGACTAAGCGCGCTGCTAAGACCACCACGTCCCGTGCAAATTGTGGCAAAAAAACGTACCCACCAACGACTTCAATTTAAGCGAACTCAACACCCCCAAAACATCTGGACTGACTTAAGCCATTCACAACGGGCAGTGTCTGCCTCCAGGCAGCTCCACCTTCGACTTCCCCATGTCACGGCTTAATTTCCTTTTATCCTCTCCTTCGTGGTTTATTATGAAACAGTCTCAAAATATTTCTTTTTTTTCAAATTTAAAAACCCACCCACCTTCCCCCGCTCATCCGGGAGCTTTCCAAATTAAGTCGACTCAAAAGGAGGCAAACAACACATTCTTAGTCTCTCGCCAACATGGAGAACCTGTCGATACCTATTACCACACGCTACAGCGGATTTATCCTCCCGTCCAGCGCAGGCAGAGCACAACAACAGCACAACAAGACACAGGGGGAGGAAAAATGTGAAAGACATCCAATCATCCAGTGCCGTGGGCTCGGCCATTCAGGTTCACCTTAAAAACGGATCGCTTAGATAGACGGACCACTGAAAGTGGCTTATCCTTGCCGTGGCTGTGTGTTTACAATTTTCCTTCTTCTGCTTCGTGTTTATCTTTCGTTGCCTTGGTCTGTAAGTGATTATCATCCGCACGGGTCGTGCTTGCTTTATGGTTTGCTTTGGCAACCTCTTACAAAAGTCCTGCGAGTGCTCTGTTTGCTCATAGGTAGCTCCTCGTGAAAGGATCCCCACTAAAGTGTTGGTAAGTGGAGTCCCTCCCGCCTGTCGATGATTGCAAACGAGGCACAGAGATGACGAATATGATGGTGAACGCTTAATGAACCCCCGAGCGGAGGAGGATATCCGTGTCGACGATGAATCACACCGCAGTTCCATCCAGCCCGAGAGGAGCGATGAATTTTGATTAAAATTTCATTACCGTTGCGCAAGTAAAACTTTGCCGTCCTCCGCACACTATTGTGCCGAGGGAGAGGGCGACGTGGTATTTTTCGGTGAAGGAACATCCGCCCCAGACACGAGTTTGTCTAGGATGTAGGCGATGGGACTACTCCATCAAATTAGACAAGGACAAGCCTCCGAGCAGACAATGAGGTGGTTTGTCTATGCGCAAATTGAGTAAACGAATTTTCAAGGATGATTTGAGATGAAATCGAATCCTCTGCCGAGACAGAGACAAGAACGACGTTGATCCTCCTGCTCGGCGTCTCCTGCCAAGCGAAAGTGCCAATGATGTGCCCTCAGAGGCAATCAATCACCTACTGCCAGGTAACCTAATTCAATTAACCCACAGAGCCGTGCTGGATATCGGTGGAATTAAGTTCGGCATCCCCCCCACAATACCTTCTGCCAGAGTCAATGTTTCCCTTGCCTCACATCAATCTCCCGTTGAAATAGATTCGTGCACTATCCCAGCGACGGGTGAAAGCAATAACCAGACCGGCATGTCACCTCTCAGCTCCCATCGATGGCAGGGGCCCTGTTGTTTTATTGACACAAAGTCTGTCATATCCCTTTGCTTTTATTGGATTTTATTTGTTGTGCGCCGCCCCGCCTACCCGACGGGTGCTGGGGATGGTGATGGCTCGAAATTGATTCCTCGGTCCCCTCGATTTCGACTGGCGGTGAGGCAGTGTACTCGTATATTTTGAAAATGCCAATCCCGTATCAATCCGGTCCTGACGAGGGGTGAACGGGGTGGAGGAAAATTAAATTTAAAATCGCAAATTGCAGGAGCGAATTTGATTTCCATGCAAATTCAGTTAGGGCCGAGCGCGGCTGCGGATGGCGGGACGGATTGCGGGATGATTTCATTAACCCCGAGCACTGGTGGTGGTGATGAGCACTTCCAAATGGAGTATCAAACGGGGATAGGATATGTGTTTCACGATAGGAACGCGTACAGAAAAGTGCGATGGATTTGGCGCGGTCTTTGTGCAGTTTGTGTGCCGGATTAAAGGGGGATTTTTTGTCAGTTATTTCGATAAGTGCTTCCGGGAGGGTGAAGCATGGGATATGCTGTGGCAAGAAATTATCGCAGGTTATCGACTCCTTGAAAGGCAGTTTTTCCTACACCAGATTCAGAAGAATCAGTCTCATCCAGTTCAGAGTCCCACCTGCTGCACTGTGTGACCTTCTTCAGTTCATACGAGGACGGTTAAGGTGGCGCACACTCCACATAAAAAATGGGCTCCAGCAGGGTGCAGTTAACTCACCAATCCTCTTCACTATTTTCACCAGTGAACTGATTGGCTCCATGCAGCACTTGATCGCATACGCCGATGACTTGGTTGCATTCAGGACAGCGGCGAAAGTTGAGGACATCAACATCCTCTTGCAACGTGACTTCGAAAAAATTCAGCGATTTTGCGAAGTTGAAAATCAACTACCAGAAGTGTCTCAAGGGACACGAAAAAAACTGGCGAAAGTTCGGCATAGTTGACCCGCAGGGGGAGCCGTTAGCCGTGAAAAGTGTAGTAAGGTATCCAGGCATTTGGTTGGATCAGTATCTATATTTCGACAGACATATAGCTACTGCTCTGACGAAAGCCAGGAAGGCCTTTGCTGTGGCAAGGGGGTTGTTTTATAGCAGCCAACTTCGTTGAAAGCACCAAATGGTTTTTGGGATAGGTAACATCAGATCCGCGTGGTATCACAATGGGCCTAAATTGGCCTAAGTGTGACTGCTATCTACAGTCAGCCACTTCAACCTAACCTAACCTAGCAGCCAACTTGATACCAGGGTGAAGGTAATCTGCTAGATGGCCCTCATCCGGCCAGTCATGGCGTACGGTTGTCCAGTGTGGTTCAACGTGAGTCCTTCCCAGATTTAAAAGATGAGGCTGTGCGAGAGGCAGTGTCTCCGGGCTGGTCTCAAGGAATACAGAACCCCAGAATCTGAGTACAAAAAATTCTATTCCAACGAGTTCTTGTACAACTTGCGAGTTCGACTTCGGCTTCGGCAGAAAAACTGGCCTTCGGTCGGACTCTAGTCTTTACGCAGTAAATGCCGTTCAGAATTGACTTTTAACGCATTTTCTTTAAAATATCTTCCCCAGATAGACTGCCAGACTTGAAAACTTTACTAGACCTCCGTAGGTCAACGGCCCGAACATCTAGTGTAAACCTGTGGATTGCTCTCAACCTGGCGAGATGCCAACAACGATCCCTGCAAATGCACGGATCAAATTGACATACAGCCTTCTCGTGGCGCCCCCTGAACAGCCTCTACAGCAATCACTTAGAGGTGAACCAATGCATGCAGCGCTCCTGGTGCCATGAAATAACGCCGAATTCCAAAAGTCGAAGAAAAATGTTTCAATGATGCCACCACTCCACAGTCCGCACCAAACTGTCACTCTCTGTGGATGCATTGGCATCTTGACATTGACAATAACGTGCGGGTTTTCCGAGCCCCAGATGCGGCAATTTTGTCTGTCAACATAGCCGTCGATATGAAAATGCGCCTCGCCTCGTCAGAAAAGATGATTTTTCGCCCAAAATCGTTGTCGAATTCAATCTGCTCTAAGGCCCAGTCCCAAACTGCGAAGCTATAACGAAGCGGATGGTTGCGCGCCTTCAACTACAGAGTCAATAGGACCTTGTAAGCGAATAATCCGAGATCTTAGTGCAGAATTCTAGTTCTCCGCAGACTAGAGCGTGAAATGTTAAGCTGTTGAGATCGATGGCGAGTTGATGTTCGTGAATTGAGTCTCACACTCTCGGCCACGGCAGCCACATTCTGATCTGTGCGTACAACGACGGGGACCATGAGTCTTGTCCACTAGCACACCAGTCTCACGATTTTTTTGCACAAACTTGCGTACAGCAGTCGTGGTGGGTGCTTCATTTCGGCCAAAAAAAAAAAAAAAATAACCTTCGTTCAAGTAACTCTTGGATTTGTGAATATCCAACAAAGTGATGATCACAAAGTTCCAACTGCCCTCAGTCGAGTTTCCACGAGGCAGCGGAAAGAGATTTGCTTTCCTTTCGGCTCGATTGGCAGATGCGCCCCGATAATGGCGTGATTCGAAAGAAATTTGAAACTCGTGCATCGTTATCTAGGAAAGGTCCCCAGAATGATTTCCTCAAAATCGTAGATTCCCTCGAAAGTCCTCGTCAAACGGTGGCATTTACCCCACCATCGACCCTTGCACCGGTCGTCCCATGAAAGTTTCCTCAACGAAATTCGTAGAAAAAAAAGGTTTGACATTCCAGGCGATTAAATCCCTCCATCGCATCACATTAATGCAAACAGCAGCACAAAAGCCCATCGGAAAGAACTCCGAATTCCACTCACAGAGCACAGCTCATTAGGCGCCTAATCAAGCGTCCAGCGAGCAAACGAAAATGAACTCCACTCCATCCACGAGCGAAGGGAAAAAAGCCAAAACCAAAACAGATTATCGTGGATCCCCACGCCTGAGTGATGTGTTGGTCTCGAGGAGGAAAAGGGCGGGATCCCCGTTTAATTACAATTGCCACCACTTTTGTCTGCCGTACAATCGTCTTTGCTCGCAAATTACCTTTCTTTCGTGCGGCTTCCGTTGCCCGGGGAAGCCGTTTAATTAATTTCTTTGATTAAGCGTTGCCAGGACACAGTCTTTGGCACGTGTCCTGATTTAATTTCTCCCCCCCCCCACCCTCGGCTCACTTGCGTGAAGCACTATCGCCTGAGAGCCCATCGCATCTGTCACTGCCGAATGCAGCGTACGAGTGCTCACATCCTTCAAATGAGCATCCCATTCAATCGTCCTTGCTGTCATTTTCAGCTCAATTGAATGATTTCGATACAACGGAAGTCCTTGAGTTCAGCGACTCGACGGGGGCGAACCAAGTCGAGTTGAAAAATGGAAAACAACCCCCGCCCTCAGCCGCTCTCATTCACATCCTTTTAAGGATACGCTATTTATGAGATACTTTTTGAGATGTTTAACAGGAGGTTTTCGTCGTTTCTTTTCTCGTTTTCGAAAGCTCAAGGACTTGTACATCTGTTTGCCCCCTCTCGCGTATGGCACGACGCTTAACGCAGCGACAAACTCATTAAAGTCCTCAACCTTGTCGTTGTCAGTGAAGAGAGGTTTCACTTCATCCTTCACGACGAGTGCGTGCGTGTGAGTGTGTGCGGGAGGGGGTGGGGGGACGAAGGAATGGCGTGCTTCAGTGTCGTTCAAAAGAAGTGAAATAATTATTTTCCGTGCGACACAGACATAATTCACTTCGAAAACTCACCGAAAATCCTCGAGTGTTTTCTCCTGTTCCATGTGCATGGGGGGGATGTGTGTGTGTTTGTGTGGCAGAAGGTCCTTCTTTGTACGTAGGCTGCTCTGGCACCCTCAGAGCAGCAATTAAGACCAAAGTTGCCTTGTAAGGAGCGGAAAATCTTGTTCGCGTAACGAACAAGTCGTTTTCTTTCCTGTCGAGTGGGGCAGACTAACTCAATTCCTTGTGTTGTGTTGTGAATCCTTTTGGGTAACTGTTTAATTGGTTTTGTTAAAAAACTCTAAATCAGGACACGGTGGGGGAAGGGCTGAGCACTTTCGAGGAATTTTATGGGTGAACAAGTGAAGATTTGGAGCGCATTTTTGAACGTGGTTAGTCGAGGGGACGAGGAGAACAAAGGCGCATGAGATTTGCTTATGATTTGGGTCTCGTCTAGCCCATTTATTCTCATAAAACTGTTTTACTTTATTGAAAGGGGCTGTCCCCGAAGGTTGTTGAAGGACGTTGGAGGTGCATGGCTCATTAGAGAGTGCCTAGTGCACCCATGCATGGGCTGGCGGTTCACGAGGTTGGCCAGGCCATCACCGTCAACGGCGAGCGCTAAAGGTCAATGATTACTAACTTCTTTTGGCCTGAATTGGATGATATGGACACCAACGACATGTGGTTTCAAAAGGACGGCGCGCCGCTACGTTGCACACAACTCACGACACATTGGAAACTCGGCACGAGCGATCCGGGGGGATGGTCATCTCACGTGAGGGTGATGTGAACTGGCCACCGACATCTTGCGATTTGACCACGTTAGACTTTTTCTTGTTGGATTTTCTAAAGTCGCAGGTCTATGCGAATAAGCCACAAACCACAGTGGCCTTCAAAGCGAACATAACCCGTGCCATCGCTTAAATTCAGCCTGATATATCCGTCAGAGTCATGGAAAATTTGACATTTTGAATGCGCGTCACCCAGAGAATCCGCGGCGGATGTTTAAACGACGTTATTGCGCACATAATGGCATCAATAGGCCTTTCAAACGATAGGAAAATGTCGATGATATCTCGCACACACGTTGGTTTATTTAAATTTAAAGATAGGAAGCGCTTAATGAAGCACGACGGCATGACACCATACCCAACGTTTGTCCACTTAGCTATCGAACCAGTTGCGCGGCATGTCATGACCTAAATAAACCATCCTCGGTAAGCGACTGGATGGCGCAGTTGGTTAAGTGCCTGCCCCAAGTTCGAGGGGTCCTAGGTTCGAATCCCAGTGAAATCGAATCTGGTCCAGTCACCATTTGCCGTTGGGATCAAATTAACGATACGGGAGGATGTTCCTACCTGGCAGTACAATGGACTCAGTTTTGAGTCTGAGTGCTCAGTAGCGTCTCGAAAAAACCCCGAAAAAAAAAAACATCCACGGTAGGTTGCCGACGGGAGACCCAGAATTTTGCATCCTGATCTGATACAAGACAGAGTTATGTTTCAAAAAACCGTCTGTCTCCAGTTTCTACAGCTTTTGATGCTTGCCCCACATCCACTGCCGGATAATTTCCATATTTTCCCAACAAATCCTTTGCCAACCGATCCCAAAGCCTACGACTTTCAATCAGAAGGCAGTATAAACAACCCCCTCCTTCATTCCGGTGAACCAAAGTCATCAATTTGAACGTCAGTTCCATTCATGCACCCCTTGCTGTGAGCCCCCATTCAATTATCCTGAATGCAAAACTCCTCATCCTCATCGTCATCCCTTCGTCGAGTTTGTCAATGCCACACAAAAATTTCTGCATCTCATTTGTCTCTCAGGCATTTTCAATTTTTCACAAGCTTCCCATGCAGCAGCCAATGACTACAGCCCAGGGGATTGCATCAAAACATCTCTGAGGACCTTCTTCCATTCCATCAATCAATTATTGATTACCACTCGAGGGCAATTCTCCAAGAGGGACTCCCCGACCACCGATACCGCCTCCGCAGTGCCCCTGAAGACCTAGTTCTCGATTCAAAAAAGAAACAAAAACAAAACAGAAACCCCCCCGTCTCAAAAAAGTCGAATCCTCTTTGGGAAGCCAAACTTTTGATCTCCGTAATTAATTCCCCATTAGGCAACCACCCCTCCTGCGAGAGCATGCTGCCTGGTGATTCCCATGCCGTCGCCGGGTGAAGGAAGCACCGAAATCGATGCCAAAGGAATGCAGCCCCGAGGTGAGTGCTGGTAGCTTACACCATGGTTATCCGCACACAGGACGAGCTCGTGCTTCATTCATCATCTGCACAGCTCACCAAGGACACACTGCCGAGGAGTGTGCTTTCCCATTAGTTGCACCATCGCCATCGCCGCCCTCAGAGGCGAAGGTTCTGTCGATACTCGTATCGTATCTCGTGGTTCTTATCGAAAATGGGTCGATCCTTGGCAAATTATAAACAAATCTAGCCCACGGCAAAGTGCTTCACCCCCGGGGGTCGACTCGGTTCATTCTCTTCATCGTCGATCCTGCAAAATTTCCACCTCCCCCTCCCCCAAATCTCGTCTGACATCATCACCATCCCAACACACCACCGCCACCACTGCCACCACCCCCCAGGGGTAATGTCGAAAGCAGAAATCATAAAAATTTATGGCTGCAATAATCAGCAGGATATCAGGATATCTCAGTTACTATGTCGAGTTTGATGATGGCAGCAGTGGACGTGGGTGTGGGTGGGTCGGAGGGCGGTACGGCGGCTGCCAGAAAGCTGCTTCCATTAAGGGGTTGCAAAACGTGCGACTCTAATTCAAACACTCACGCACCGCACACACCGGCCGAGGTGGGGGACCCCTGTCCCGAGCGTTGAGGAGGGTGGCAAGATAAATTTGAAGTCACTCCTTTTTTGAGGATACCGAGAGGCGTTTATCCCCTCAATGGAGTGCGTAGGCGATGGATACTGCTTCACTTCAGCGGCCTCACGTAGGTCTGGGATCGGCTTACTGCGAAAAGGGTTTCCGGTTATGGATTCGATAAGTCTGTGGAATTATTTAATATAATTCTGGCAAGTGTCAGGAATATTCCTTGTGGCCCGGTGGAGCTTCGACCAGGTCCTTTCTGGTTGTGTGCCGAAGGAGGAGGGTCAAATGTTGAGGCATTATCTGGGTCGGAGTGTATTAGCTTCTCGAGATGGAAGATGAATTTTGCACGCACTCTGCCGGCGGGTCGGGTGCTAAGCTGGTTATGGACACGGATCTGACTTTAAAGTTGTCATTAAGTTGAATGGGCCTACGGCAGCGATGTGTTATATGGAAACCACTTATGCTCGGAGAGTCAATGTTGAGTCTTTTCATGGGGAAAGGCTTGATTTTTGAATGACACACGGGAGGTCGTGTTTGGAGACAGGTTGGGCGAGGTTATGAAGTGTGCTCCGGAATGGAATGGCATCGATTAGGGTTTAGGCAGGGAGAGTGTAAATGAAAATGAAGACTTTGAAGTTCAATGGTTTGTCCTGGGAATGGACGGAGGCTTCATCTTGTCTGTGACGCAGGCGTTTGGTCTAGAGGAAGATTTCAGCTTTTGGGCACGTAATGTTACAGACATGTCATCTGTGGATATTAGGAGACACGCTCTTGATCGATGGAAGCGATGTCCAGGACGAACAATGATCGTGAGTCACTCTGTCCTGAAACAATGTGCGTGTGGAGTGAATACCCCAGAGGACCCTTCAAATTTGTGCTCTGAAGTTGGGTTCTTTTCTAAAAACTGAAATTTCGATCAGATCTTAGTTTAAATTCAAAATGGAGTCACCCAGTACCTCAACATTTCCAAATACTCAATCTCGGTTCTAATAGTGGTCGTCGTCGTCATTATTATTACCGTTGTCATCGTCCTCGTCGTCGTCCGGGCTGTTGTCCTCGTTATTGTCCTCGCCGTCGTTGTTATCATCGGGCTCGTTGCTGCCCTTGTCTTGGTCGTCCTCGTCGTCATCGTCATCCTTGTTGTCCTCGTTGTCCTCGTTGTCCTCGTTGTCCTCGTCGTCCTCGTCGTCCTCCTTGTCCTCGTCGTTCTCGTTGTCCTCGTCGTCCTCGTTGTCCTCGTTGTCCTCGTTGTCCTCGTTGTCTTCGTTGTCCTCATTGTCCTCCTTGTCCTCGTCGCCCACGAAGTCCCCGTCGTCCTCGTCGTCTTCGTCGTCCTCCTTGTCCTCGTCGTTCTCGTCGTCCTCGTCGTCCTCCTTGTCCTCGTCGTTCTCGTTGTCCTCGTCGTTCTCGTCGTCCTCGTCGTCCTCCTTGTCCTCGTCGTTCTCGTTGTCCTCGTCGTCCTCGTCGTCCTCGTCGTCCTCGTCGTCCTCGTCGTCCTCGTCGTCCTCGTCGTCCTCGTCGTCCTCGTCGTCCTCGTTGTCCTCGTCGTCCTCGTCATCCTCGTCGTCCTCGTTGTCCTCGTCGTCCTCGTCATCCTCGTCGTCCTCGTCATCCTCGTCGTCCTCGTCATCCTCGTCGTCCTCGTCGTCCTCGTCGTCCTCGTCGTCCTCGTCGTCCTCGTCGTCCTTGTCGCCCTCTTTGTCCTCGTCGTCCTCGTCGACCTCGTCGGGCGACATGTGGACATTGTTCGGAAGGCAAAAATCTGTCGACTAAATGGGCTTGGCTACATCGAGCGAATGAACACCAAAGTTCCATCCAAGAGAGCCTTCGAATCCGAGCTTCGAAGTAGAAGAAGCTCTACTTCTCGAACCAGGCTCGGATTCGAAGGCTCTCTTGGTCCAGCCAAGAGTTCATTATATATACCGATCATCCGGTATAAAGACCAAGTGATCGCGGATGGAAGTCAACTTTGTCTTGATGAATGGGATCAGCGTGCCCGGGACAGTCAGCGATGGTGGGCGGTTATAGCTCAGGCTCACACCGTCCAGGGGTCCCAGGGCCTGATAAGTAAGCAAGTACTGGTCCAAAGTTTACGACTAATGCTTGCACTTCAATGGTTGTGAGTGTAATCCCACCACATTGAGTGAAGGCAGAAAGTAGGTTAAGTAGTCAGCTCTTGGGCTTAAGTGTGACTTTCGCCGTCCTTCTTTCTTCCAAAATGTACCGTCGTAGCTGAGACTAAAAACCTCCTTCAACTTCATTCAATTCGGAGCCACCATTGCCCATCTGATCCAATCGAGTACCAGTTTGCTCCCATCTGCAACAACGAATGCAGCAAGTCCTTTCGAATGCAATCTCCCCTCGGTTAACTGCAACAAACCCTTCTGCCATAATCCCAAATCAGAGCTCATAAGCGGATCGAAATTAGTCGCGAAACGATGTCACAATCCCCCACTCTGCCTCGCAGCATCACAACCAGAAGCCATCACTTCCATTGTTTGCACATCCAGTATCTGCTTACAGCCACTTCAAGCGCAACCACTTGGAAAAGTGTGCTAAGAGAGCAAATGCATGCACTCCCGCCTCCACCATCGTGGCAAGCGACCCCATCGCAAATAACGACTTGTTATCCTGCATACTGATTTGCACTTGCAACAGCGATCCCAAGGAGAACGGGCGAAAGTGCACAGCACCTCCACCACCACCGCCAACAACAACAGCAACAAACTGAAATCATTTCCCACCGAAAGTGGTGTAACACAAAAAGTCCTCAAAGGATTTTCATCACCACCACCTCCACTCGCCCTCGACGGGGACTTCTCCTTTCCAATCCACTCCTGCACTTCTCGAGAGGAGAAATGTTAATGCTTTCGGAAAATACGTTTTTTCCCCCACTCGAGAGACAAAAAACAACAGAAGCGAGAAAAGGATACGGGTTTTCAGGTCAAAGCTAGCGGCGAGGTGCCTGGCATATCAATGCTCGGCACAGGCTGTGCATTGTTTCCTGGTGTTTTGCATCCGGAGACGGGCAGCGACAATTGTCAACAGGTCCGAGGGTCCGCCTGCAAAAGTTTTTAAATAAATTTCGTCCACCCTCCCCCGAAAATTTCCGACTGTTCCGGAGGAAAAGTTTCAAATGTCCTCTCGATAGTTTGCCGGGCAGGGTTGGCGGTGACTCACGTCATGGAGTGGACTGATCCTTTGCCGTTTTGACTTTTTCTTTCACGAAGTCACACATTTCGCTTGGGTGCGTCTTTGTTCCGCCAGCCTTGTGCCTTTGTCCCTTTTTAGGCCTTTTTTGGTTTTTGTTGTTTTAAGTGAAAATTTATCGCCGAGTTTCCGCTGCTTGAGGAAGGGACGACGTTCGTGCCTGAAATTATGCAAACATTTTGCTGTTTTTCGTATCCGTTGCCTCCGGACGGAGGCCACTTGCCGCCGCTGATGCCTTAATTAACCGCAAGAGTTCGCGTTTCGTCTCGAGGTGAGTTTTGTGCCTTTTTTTGTTGGTGTGTCATGCCTGATTGGGCCGCCTATAAATATGCAAATGCGAAGGGATCCATTCCCTCGATGGGATTGCTTTGATTTCCATTTCCCGTGGCGGACGTTGCCAGGTGTGATAAAATTACGTATGCAATTGCTGGGTGTCCCCCGGTGTTATTGGTGAGGGAAAGGGGGGAAAAGGATTCTTTATTGCGGGGTAATTTATGAGGGAGAAGAGGGAATATCAATTAAGGAGCTTTAATTCCTTGGCGACGTGGAACAAATGTATTTCGAAAGGAATGACGACATTTGTTGCGGGTGTAGTGGGCTAGGAAGCCTGGGAAGGGGTTTGAATTTAAGTGAAATTGAAGTGTTCGGTGGGATGAGGGGTGAGTTACATAATTTATGGAGATGAGCAAAGGCATTGCTGGCCAATCAATTGTTCGAGGTTGATTCAATTGGAGGTTGGAAAGCAAAGCTTGAATATCTCACGATCTGGTGACAAAAACGTATCCTTCTTGAGCTCATGAGATCAACCACTTTAACACTGCAACGTTGAGTTTTCAGGTATCAGCTAAAGTATGAATCCCAATGAATCCCGAAAAAATCACAGTTTGATGTGGGTTTTGGGCTGGCGGCTTCATCGGTCCATATTTCTTTGAAAACGACGTCGGCCAGGTCATCACCCTCAACGACGAGTGTAATAGGTCAATGATTACCGACTTCTTTTGACCTGAATTGGATAATATGGACACCAATGACACATGATTTCAACAGGACTGGGCTTCGGGCTAGAGAGCTCACGCCATGTTGGAAATACTGCACGAGGGATTCAAGTGCATGGTCATCTCACGAGGAGGTGATGTGAACTGGCCACCGACATCGTCCGATTTGATCCCGTTAGACTTTTCTTGTGGGGTCTTCTGATTCTGAAGTCGCAGGTTTATGCGAATAAGCCACAAACCACAGCGGCACATAATGGCATCAATAGGACATTCGAACGAATAGAAAATATCGATAATATCTCGCACACACTTTGTTTTATTTAAATTTGAAGATAGGAAGCGCTTAATGAAGAATTTTTTGCTTGGCGAAGGTGACATCAATCCTGGACTCTGTCGGTTTTTCCTGGTTTCTGTCGGTTTTCCCTTTTGTGATATTCAGAAACTTATTAGCGTCTTGGATCTTGGTTTCTGACTTTTTTTCCAGGCCGTTGAAGCCTTTAGTCCTCTCGCTCGCAAAATCATGATAGTCACTCTCCAGATCATTTGGTGACCCTGACTCCGAATCCGTTTCGGAGTCGTCGTGCATGAAATGACAGCTTGATTCTGACAGCCTAAGTATTTCTTCCCGACGACAAAATTTGGCATTCGGAGTATAATCGACAGGAAATCTCATCTCCAAGGCTTCAGCAGTAGCCCACCGTCTCAATTGTAAGCTATTAGTAATTGGCTGAAGTGAGTGTGAGCGAGTGAGCGCCCTCTGTGGCTCACTCAATTAAATGAACTGGACGATCGGGGATCGCAGCCAACTTTGGGCAGATCCTCAATCGTCCAGTCCCTTTCGTTTGATTCTTTCCTTCTTTGACAGACGCTGAAGCTGGACGGACGACACGAGAAAAAATAAAAAACTGTCAATTTACATAATTTTTTTAAATAAAGAATTAAAATATTTCTCTTCAATCCCATTTCTCCATCTGTTTCCTGTCCGACAAGTTACCCTTGAAATTATCTCCATCAGCATCGGGACAATGGCATTCACTTATCTTATCCCCTGAGTGGAAACTCGATCATTCTCTCACAACCACAGAACAATCAAATTGAGCTTACTAGTGAAGACCTAATCCCGCTATGTGAACGGTGGTGTCATTTGGGGGAAGTAGAGAGACGACTTGTGGCTGTTGCATACAACTAGGCGGCACTCGGCTGAATCAGGTGAATCTCTTCCTTTGCCACTGATCTCCTTTGATGTAGGTCGAGCCTGGTTAAGCACGTCAAGACCTCTCCCTCCTCCACCCCAGCCACAGATGTTAACCCTTTCGAAAGTAATCCAAATATGTGATCTCTTAAAAAGGCTGCTTGTCAAGCAACGAGGCAGCAATAAAATCCATCCCCCTCCCCCCCACCTCTCGCTTTCTCCTAGTAGAGCAAACATTTTCATTAACCTTCTCTGGGCAGCAAACTCTGGTCGCCTCAACGTCCCCCCACAGCCAACCAGCTGCCAAATGCTGTGTATCTGAACTCGTAAATCTCATCATCATTATTCAGGGTATCCTTTCAGACAAAAGCACGTGCATTAATGTGACGTTATCATCTGACTTGTGCCCCTTCATTGGCACACTCCACCCCTACTCGGGGGTAATAATTCCAGTTGACGCATTATCACGCGCCACCGCTGAGACGCCCTCAACGTCCTCAGCGTCCTCAGTGTCCTCGGCGTCCTCGGCGCCCCCATCGAACAACACCAGCAACAGCAGCGGCACACAGAACTTTAATAAGTTGTGTCCTGTTCCTTCTTTTTTGGTGTTCGTTTGTTAAAAGTAAAAGCATATTGTATATCCTGTCGCATTAAATCACACACAAGCCCTCCCCCCCCACACACACTCACACACGCCGGTGAAGTGGTTGGTGGCGGCCACACATGAACACTCCGCATTCACATCTGGAATATAAATGTCGCCCCGCACGGTCGTCCTTAAACCCGGGCCCGGCAGAGTTCCCAACTCACTGGGTGCACATAAAATATGAAACAAATCCTGAAATCCCGACAAGTTCCTTGCTGTGTGTCCTTCTTTTGTTGTTGTTGTTGTTCGTTCGTTCGTTGGTTGGGTGTTGTTTCGTTTCTCACTCGTTTTTTGTCTCGTCCTGGGGCTGGGAGTTTCGTGTGTGCTGGTGTGTGCTCTTGTTCTGGCGGAGCAGTGACACGGAATCCGTGTAGTAAACACGTTCGTAGAGATCCTTCGTTACACATTCCCAGGTCGGGGGGTTCTGTGCCCGAATACGGGAGGGGGAGAGGGGGAGTGCCGTGAATAGACTCTTTTAAGGACGATGTATGACTCGGTGCATGCATCTTTGTCGCTGCTTTCTTCTCCGCTGTGTCATTTGTGTCGTCTGCCTGTAGTCGTCATCATCATCAGCAGCGTCCTTCCTCGTTGAATGTGTGTGTGTGTATTTAATTTATATTTAGTGAAAATAATGAAGTATCTAACGGTATTTAAGAAGATTAGAACATCAGCCAGAGCGTGGAGACTTATCTCAGCCATCTCAAGCGGCGGTCGGGTCGGCACACTGGCACAGCAACATTTTGTTGTCCTTGCTGCTTGGCAGTGTGATGGGGCTGGCATTGTGTGATAGGGAGACATACGTTCTCCCCCCCCCTCTCTATGACATGATACGCTAGAAAGGATTTTCTATTTTTAACCGAACTGCTTAAGCAACCTCACGAGTGTGAGGGTGTGCGGCTGCGGGTGTGGGAGTTCAGTTCGAGGATGAAACGCTCGAGTGAGAATATGACATTTCACAAGCCATTTGGTAATTTTCTGCACGTAAGGACGTAACGTTGTGTTTGTGTTTCTTCGTTCGTTTTGACTTTGTTTTTCCAGCTTTTTTTTGCCTCCTTCTCTCGCGTTGTTGCTGGGTGTTGTGTTTTAATCAACTCACATGTGCAAGGAGATAACTCCGGGGACATAAATAAAGTCGGGCGCACACAAACACTGGGTGGCGAATGGACTGTGGACTGTGCGCTGTCTGCGTGATGCCAGTTTAGTGGAAATGATCAAATTAGTGTCGCCTGTGGGATAATGTGGAATAATTATCTCGAATTGATCAAAGGAGCACATTAAGGACATTATGGTCGAGAAGCAAATGAGCGGGAATAACTGATTTTCATGGCAGTGAACATGGGACAATGGCTTTACTGAATGGCTGGATGTTCAAAGAGCCGACCATTGACTGGGGTTATCTTTTGATGTGATTCAGAGGGACTGAGCTGAGCCAATGGAGCTGCTCATCCTCTTGAGGCATTTCTTCTTTTTCGATAGGAGTCAACTTAGTTACAGACGACAAATCTACAGTCCGAGCAGGGATTTTTATTCAAGCTAAACGACTGATTAAAGATGTAATTTAATTTACTTCGAAACGTGTAAAAATAAAATTAAATAAAATTAAAAAATAATAAATAAAAAAATTACTTTAAAAATTATAATATTTATTTGAAAGAATAATTATGAAACTAAGGTGGGTTTTTTATGGTAGCCGACTTCTTGAGGTGACCAAAAAACAGGGTGTATCAAATACAAATTTCTTTTTAAAAATACAATAGGTTTTGTTAGGTTAGGAGGGCTTTGTGCTGTTGCCAGCAATTACTGTTAATTGTTAATTGTCAGAAACTGGCCGGTTTTTGACAATTTTTCGAAAATTTGAGGCATAAAATTGCCACCGATGCTGTTCTCTTGATCTCTTGCATGCACAGCTGACTTGAAGGCATACAGATCAGTCAAGGGTTTCCAGCTTTGAACGAAACAAAGGGAGTTCAGAGATACCTAGCAAGTTGACCACCTGTGAAGTTCGGCTGAATACTTCTGCACGAACAAAATTGCTTATCTGGCAACGCTTGTTGTAAATTGAGTGGATTATTTAAAAAAATGTTTTCCATCAATAGACGAGACACAATTAAAGGAAATTGGATGTATGAAATATTTTAATAGGTTTTCGAGTTATTTTGCTATTGGAAGACTAAAGTATTTAAAAGTGCACCAAAGAAAGTACTAAAGCATACGAAATATGAGTTGAATAAAGATATTTTTTATCTCAAAAGGCATACATTCGAAATCAAAGGAGGACGAGAACAAATAGTCAAAAAAACTGTCCTCTCAAAAGTAGGACGATTGGAGACCCTAGGCCAATAACTTGAAGAGTAACTTTCAAATGTCAAACTTATTCATTTCTGATTGGCCTCGATGATTATTAAAAATGATACTTAAACAAAAGAAAAAGTCACCTGAGTGTAGTCAAATACTTGGAAATCTGCCATGATCAGCAATTGAACAAATATAAGGATGTTATTCAGACAAAAGGCATAGGTGCTTCCGCGCTTATAGGGAAACATTTATACATACTCGTAATCTAACACGATACTGAAGATGGCTCTCGTCCGGCTAATGCTGGTCTGTGTTTGGAAAACCTTTTCTGGAAAAGCTTGAGTCTTTCAAAAAGCTTTCCTTTACTTTTACCATCACCACAAAGTCTCTGTTCAAAAAGATTAGTCCTAATGACAGACAGAACCTGGTGAAAGTGGAAAATTTTCTGGTGAAGATGATACGAGGAAACACTGCTAGAGCGATGGACCCGATTAGCATCTCGATTACGACGGCTTTAAACCCCGAAACTCCTTCTAAAGTCATTGTCGCTCTAGACGTATTTCTCTTTTTAGATAAGCACGGCCCGATAGAAGTTAGGAAAATAATACCGCTTAACATCCACATAGCCCGTTCAACTGTGCATGGCTGACTCAACTGTGAGCGAACTTCCGCAAATAAGTCCGCACCGTTTGCATCGTAAGTTCAGTTTTTGGGCTATTGAGAGTCGATCTTATTTTTGCAATCAAATTTTATTTAGTGACATGGTTCGCATCTACCTCAATGACTTTGTTAAAAGCCATGATCAAAGTGAGAACAAAAAAATTGGACATGCACAGTTTAATGTGATTTATGGACAAGGGGCATAAGTGAAGTATTCTCCTCCGAAGTTAAGGAATCCCCCAAAGTCGTGGCGCCCGGTACAGGGTCATAGTTAACGCTTAAAATGCGTTAACATTATCTGCAGGACATTTGTTTTTAACAGAGTCATTGCAAATGTCGCACTGTTAATGAAGCCATTGACTTACTGAAGAAGTGAGATGAAATGGTCGGGAAAAAAATGTAGACCTAGTGGTGTTACAGCTCAACCAACGAACCAAGTCTTTGACCACTTCGAACGATTGTCAAGGCGAGAGAGCTCTTGGTAACGTCTTTAGTTCAGTAGAGTCGTTTTAATAATAATAACAATGGCGGCGCTACAGTCCGAGGTGGACCTGGGCCTATCTTCTCAGCCAACCACTCGTGTTTTGCGTGCTATTGTTCTCTCACGAGTGAAGGGCACCTACAGTTTAGTGCCGACTTCGAACGAAAGTCGATTTAATACGCATAAAAAATGTCTTAACATCGAAGTAGCGCAAACTTGCTGTCGCGAAGAACTCAAGTCTCTTGTCCTCCTCCGGGGATGTGATCAACTAATATTGCAGCTCTTCAACGACTTCGGAACTATTTTCAACACATAACTAGCCACTGGATTAGCAAACATTTGTAAATTCGTTTTAATTTAATTTTTAGTTCTTAAGTGTAAAATAAAATAAATTTGTCCCCCACATAATATTCTTGTTGAGTTCAATCGGGCACATGAAGCATTTTTTAACGAAATTTACAAAATTCTGAGAGTGGTTGAAAATGTTATCTCTGCCTCTTACTTTCATTCTGAATCGCAGTCACCTTAAAAGCTTTTATTGACACACGATTTTAGAGTCCTGCTGTCCTTCAACTCGCGTGACATTTTCCCTGAACCGGTGAAGGTCAGAACGTCAGCAAAAGAAAATAAAACCTCGGTAAATAATTCAAAGTCGAGGTAAACAGACTTCATTGCAAGAGAACCAACTATTTGATTGAAACTGGACGCTGAAAGGATGCATCGTCATCGTCAGTCGTGGAATGTTAACCTTCTTGAATTTTTTTAACTAGTAGTCCGTTTCTCAGCTCAACTAGGGTGATCACTCACAATGTGTAGGGAGTCTTGGGGACTTCTGCAAGGACTTCCACGCGGTGTTTCTTATTTGGAGTCATCCCTTAGGTTAGGTTAGAGGGCTGCTAGTGAATTCGCCAGCATACTTAGACCATATCGGTCCATTGTGATACCCACAGTCAGACTACATCCACTGGTTGACCGCACCAGTTATAGAGCCGTTCATCCCAACGGCAAATGGTGACTGGACCAGATTTGAAATACCGGATAGAAGCGAATTAACTTTGCTTTCACTGGAATTCGAACCTGGGACCCCTCTAAGTTAAGGCATTCACTTAACTAACTGCGCCATCCAGTCGTTATTGATTCAACCCTTATACGTAACGGAGAACAAATAGTAGTCCAATCCGGCTGCCGGCAGCCGTATTTCGATTTATGTGTGTACATGCATGCTTTCCAAAGTCCGAGCGAAACCCTTCGTTTTGGTTTCATTTCCTAAGACACTCATAACTCTGCACAACTAAGCTTCATAAGTGTGAACTTCCTGGTTTAAACTCATTCAAGAAAGTTTTTGAAACTCAACGAAAAGAATTGACCACGATAAAGTCTCTAAAAATGGTCCTTCGAGCCGGATCAACTTCCACATCAAAAGATGCTCATTCTCCACTAAGACTGAAAACTGCACAGACTTAGAAGAGACTTCAAAATATCTCATCACCAAAGAGTTAACCACTCACAAATTACAACAAAATGACACCCCCTCCCTCTACTTACATCAACTCCAAACAAGCCTCTTCAATAATCCGTGCACACTCTAAACAATGATTTCTGTTTTCACTCAAACTTCAAGTCAATTCACTGCAAACAATTTCGATCTCTCAATATTCGAAAAACCCACCACTCACTGATTCACTAGAATAACATCCTTAACCCGAAGGACTTCGAAACTGCACCGGAATCCAGAGGACAGCACGTGTTACCAATGCCTAATCACAACACTGACTGCCAGAAACGTCCACGGTCACGAGCGTCCTTACTCACGATACTACTTCGACTCGTCGAGGAATGCTTCAGTGGGTGAACGTGTGGTTATCGGTTAAGCGTTCGCTTCAGAACTCGTCACGAAAGGAACTGACTCTGGTTGTAAACAAACCCACACTTAAGGCGTCCTTGTGGGCTGGTGGCAGTCGAAACTTGGCAAACGCCAATGGTGGGGTAGCAGAGTCCACGAACACCAGTTCAAATGGAATCCACAAGGAAGGACATGCGCCGAATGTCACCCTCTCCTTATAGCTCTCTCTCCCTGCACTACCACTACCATCACCCGCCTGGCAGAGAGGCACACCGCTGAGGAGCAACTAGTGGCTGCTACGCAACTTCATTGCCACGGGCCACCCCGTGCCCGTCAGCCCACAACTGCACACAGTCAATGCACCCATTAAAGCTGAAAGGCGATGAGCGTGGAACACCTTAAGGACATCACGTTTCGGTTACATCTGTGCACACCATATGTCCCGTGAAATTCAATCGGAAAGGACGCAACACCCCCGAAGGGACGGCGGCGGGCGGGGAAAGCAAATCTCCGAAGGTTTACATTTTCAATTGGGAGTTGATTTAATCAAATTTTCAGTTATTTAGCAGGGGACCCGGTAGTGTGACCCATTTTCGCATGCCCGAGGCCAGGGTTGGGAATCTCATTTGCCACCGACCTGGATTGAGTGGCGGGCGGGTGCGGAAGGATTCGATTCGAAGCATATGCCGGAGTAATGCGATTTTGTCCGGTAACTGCCGGTGAGTTGGTGTGAGCGTTAGAGTGGGCGTTTGGCAAAATGAAAAGTTAATGAGCTGCTGATGGGGTTGTGAAAAAAATACGCTTTGGTCCTGTAGGCGTTACAGACGGTTGACAGTAGTTAAGGTTTGTGTGGGAACATTTTTTAGGCACGATTCATGGCGTTGATTAAGTCTTTGGGAAGAGGGAGGGCTTGCATTAAGTTATTCCTGGTGTCAGAACGGAGACGCGAAGGATGTGGAACATGAGCAATAAGTTATCATTGTCTTGTACCTTTCGCTTATGAGCTTTGACTGAACATGCTCCGTCTGGTGCATGCTCTCTACCGAGAAATTTTCAATTCCATCAGAAGGCTTTGTCACCAAATTATCGGAGCCTGACGTCCGTCTGCTAGACCCATTCCGTGAAAATGAGATGAGAACTACGAGTGCTTCATCGCTAACGTTAATAATAATAATAATAATGGCGGCGTTACAGTCCGAGGTGGACCTGGGCCTAGCTTCTCAATCTCGCCGTTCGGAGTCGGCATTAAACTGTAGGTCCCCTCCACTCGTGAGAGAACAATAGCACGCACAACACGAGTGGTTGTTGAGAAGCTAGGCCCAGGTCCACCTCGGACTGTAGCGCCGCCATTATTATATTATTATAACTTCCAAAATGGAGACCATTAGTCACTTTGCAGCACAAGCAGGCCTAAAAATCAACGTGGCGAAACCAAAGATTATGTGCCTTAACACCAACTTTTCGCACAACTTTTAGATTTGCGGCTCTAACGTCGATGTAGTGAACGAAATTTGTTAACTTGGTAACATCTTCACCAAAAATGGCGGCTCAGCAGCTACGAATATCGAAGGGGGTTGCGTCCTCCTCGGTATGCTGGACAAAATGTGGAGGACCATCTCGCATATCAAAACGTACGAAGCTGAAAATGTTTGAATTAAACGTGAAATCAGTTCTTCTGTACGGTTGTGAAACGTGGTACGCGACACCGTGCGAAACACAAGCGCTGCAGGTATTCATCAATCGCAGCCTCCGGAAGATCATGGGTGTTTTCTTGCCCAACACCATCACAAATGCCGATCTCTGGAATTCGACGGGATAGATTACCCATCCATCTGAAATTTCGCCGCCGCAAGTGGAAGTGGATTGGCCATACACTTCGTAAGCCCGATGACGACATCACAAGAGAAGCTCTAGATTGGAGTCCACAAGACAGCCGCAGACGCGGTAGACCATCAAACACGTGGAAGCGACTAGTCGAAGCAGAACCGATACAAGCTGAGTGCTCTGTTTCTGTTTATTGGCAGCCCTGCAAAAAGAGCAGACAGTTGGTCTGCATGTTCAAAGGGAAAAGAGAATGTCGACAAGTGGTCAACCGTTTGAAAACCCCAGGACATAAGCTCAGTGGACATTCCCTCGAATCTCTGATCTAAGAGATGCCGATTCATGGAGCGTATTCAACGCGCCATTGAAAAGAAAGAAGTTCTGTGTGGAAATGTGATCGAATTCGGACAAATTCACTCCCCTCTGACATACTCAAAGGACTCAGAGGTCATCTCTCCCTGCACCTAAAATTCGCGTGCAAATCTCCGGCATCCATTTCAAAATCAAATTCCATTCAAAATGTTGATTCCGATAAAATGGACAAAACCCTTTCAGCCGAAATCTGTTTACCACTTAAATCCCATTTGAAATCAAAATCAGCGCAAATGAAGATCTCAGCACACACTCATCGGGGCAAAAAACTATTTAGAAAGTGCATCCAATCGACAGCACGCCCAGAGTTCACACGAACCACTCACGTCCACTCGATGCCCACATGCCCTGCACATGGACATCCGACACCGCGACGAATTTCCATAACACTAATGCGCCTCCATTAGGCTGCTAATGTCAGCACTCCTCCTGCATTCGACACCACGAAACCCTATTGTCCCTGTTGACACTCAGGAACACACACATGAGGTGCACATGCCAATGCCCATGTCCGTGCCCGTGCCCTCCCGCTGCTCCTTCTGTGTCCTTGGGCGTGTAATTTGCAAACAAACCGAATGTTGACACGACCTCATCAAGTGCCGTTCCTGGAACGAGAAACTCCCTCTCGCTCTCTCTGCGTTAATCCCCCGAAAACACAGACCGTGCGTTCGTTCGGAGTGTAACTGCCACTCACAGCGTGCGGCAGTGGACACAATGTCTGCTCGCACTCGTCCGTCACGGGGAGTCCTTCAATTTCTTTTTCGGATGCAGGGCTCTGCTCTCATGAATATTCCGCTATTCGTGCCTCAGTGCTCGGTCAAGGGGTAATCCCATTCATCGTGGATCGCCGCACGGTCCAGCCACCCGTGATTCCTCCAAGGTTCACGGGGACAGAACAAAAAACACGCATTTTCCAAGGAAACCAATTTCCATACGCCTTTGTGTCGTCCTGTCACCGGACTCGAACTAGGGCTCGGATGGAATTTACGATTTCACGGTCACGTGGTGGGCGATAGAAGTAAAAAACTGTTTTACGATCGACCCGAAAGCAATCGCCTGCAACCGCCGGGCAAGGGTTTCGGGGTCTTGCGTCGACTTTTGGCGGCGGCGGCGGCGGCGGCAGAATTCAATTATTTTCCAACGGTCCGTCCCGTTTTCGGCGTAACTGTTGCAGGCGACACTGCCGGGCGTGGGATTACGTGCCGTACGCACTCGGCAAAGTGCACATCCTAGAAGGCGGGCCGCGGCAGCAAAGCCTTTGACGACCGCACTCCGTTTGGTATGCCCGGCGCAGAGATTGGGCCAGCGTCGGCGGGCTTGATGTGGTGACGAGGATTTGTTTATCGGAACCGCCTTTGGATACGTTTTATGGATTCGCGGTCATTATGGTGCCTTATGAGGGATCTATTAGTGCGTCTGACGGAAATGTAATTGAGTTGCATGATTGGTGCAACCGGCTGATGAGTGACGAGACGACGGCTGGTCCCCGTCTTCCTTCTTCGGGCTTCCGCGGTCGTAAAGCGGTGTTTACGTCGAGTCTGGCGACGGCATGGAATAAATGTGGATTTGGTGATGAATGACGGGGGAGACGCTTCAAAATGTTAATTAGTTGCCGAGTGAGACGTTAATGCCAACAGTGTGCTGGGGCCGTACGAGGAAAAGTGCTTTCCATTAGCGCGTCAGTTCACACAGGAACGTTTTTGGGCGGCCACTCATGATGCACCGCACGTTGCGGACGTTAAGGAAGTGAATGTCTCTCCGACTGCGCCTCGTCGCGATGTGATCGATGTTCGTGGCTTGTTGCATTGATCCGATTGTCACTTCTTCAGCGGATACCAATTTGTTATTCTGTCAACCGTTGAGCTTCGGAAACGCATTAATCTTGACGCTGTGCATTCAATCAAGTGTCTGAATCTGTCACAGGCAAATGCTTGTGCCGGCTGCTTAAGCAAATTTGTCAGACTGTGAGGCAGAGGAGGGTTGTCAACCGCGGCAGTTCAGGAGTCCGTCAGAAGAAGATGATGATGGGCTGGTGGTAGCTTCGATTGACTTTCCGAGTGTTGGGGCATTTTGAAAAATGTGTTGCAGTATTGGAGATGAACCAAATGGGGTTAGTGTGGGTCTACGAACATTTTTGAAACATTCTTACCATGTCAGGGGCTCTAAAGTGAGTTGGCAGAAGAGGTCTGCTTCTACAGCGCGTAAGGAGAATTTATGCTGTTGCAGGCTGGTTATTGTTATGAGTGTGTGGCGGTGGGTCCTATACTTAAGCAAATCATAAAAATAAAGCCTTCTACCAACAATCCACTTTCGGTGCATTTCTTGATGCAATCCACTAAAGATGACTTTATACAGGCAGATTTACCTTAGCCCTTGCTCAGCTGCAAAACGATTTTAAGTTGTTATGGTTTCCCTGCTGAAGGCTCTTTCTCCTTCTCTATAGGTGGCGCTACAGGCTGAGGTAAATTTGGGACCCAAATTTATCTTGAGTGTTGTCCGAGGTGGACTTGGGCCTCACTCAACATGCCTCTCCAGCCATCACGATTTCTCGCCACCTATCTCCAGTTTCGCACACCAAGGCAGCGAGGTCCCCCTCGATTTGTGTGCGTCACCTTGTACGTGGACGTCCTCTGTTGCGTTGTCCCACAGGCTTAGAGTCGAAGATGCTGTCATACGCGGCCTTAAAATCGATGAAAAGGTGGTGGGTATGGATTTGTTGTTCCTGTGTTTTTTCCAAGATCTGCCGTGAATATTTGGTCGATGGTGGATTTTCCTGGCCTAAAGCCACACTGGTATGGACCGACCAGGTTGTTGACGAATGGCTTTAGGCGTTCACACAACACGGCAGATAGGATCTTATATGCAATGTTCAAAAGACTGATGCCTGTATAGTTGGCGCACTTCAAGGGGTCTCCCTTTTTCTGGATCGGGCAAACAATGCTGAGGTTCCATTCATCGGGCATGCTTTCTTCCGATCATAGTTTACAGATGAGTTGGTGCATGCTCCTTACCAAGTCATCGCCTGCTGCTTTGAAAAGCTCAGCCGCTAAGCCGTCAGCTCCAGCAGATTTGTTGGACTTCAGTTTCGATATACAGTCGACTCCCTCTAAGTCGAAATCCCTCTAACTCGAACTAATTTTGAAACCCCGTGAAAATTCGACTTATAGGGAGTCGACTGTAGCTATCTTCACTTCATCCAGGTCGTGGGGACGGAATTGTTGATCTCCATCGTCTATTTCATTCGAGTTGAATGGTTCAATCTGCCTGACAGCGGAATTCGGTTCTTCATCGCCGTTATACAGTCTGCAGAAGGGGTTCTTCTACATACTCAGCGTAGACTGTGATTCTACTACGATGTTCCCTTGATAGTCCTTGCAGAGTTCGGTTCGGGCTTTATAACCCTGGTTGGTTAACTTTACCACTTCCTTAACTCATTCCTGCAGTAGTAGCTCTATGTTCTACCGATCGCGCGCTTCGCATGCTCCTTCTTTTTCCTTCTGAGAAGCCGGTGTTCGTTTCTCCTTTTCTGCTCGTAGAGATCGCGAGCAGCTCTTGTCCTTTTTTGCAGTGCCGCTTTGAAGGCCTCTTGCTTAGCTGCATTCGCCTGCCGACACTCGTCGTCAAACCAGGGGTTTCCATGCTGTGTCCGAATGAAACCCAGCACATCAAAGGCGGCATCTCTGATAGCTTTCTATCAATGTTGCCACTCGTCTTCAATACTTGGTGTTGGTGGCAAAGGACTTCTTCTGAGATTAAAGGAGACTCGATCGGAAAAGGATTTGGCGATCTCTTGCGATGGTAGCCGTCCGATGTCGAACTTCCTCACAGTATTCTCTTGTCTTGGCGGTGTTTGGGATATCCGCAACCTTACGAGTCGATGTTGGCACCACGAAACGTTCGGACATAATACTGGAGGAGTGCCTTGCGTCGATCGCAATGTGATCAATCTGGCTGACGGTTGATTGATCAGGAGATCTTCACGTTACTTAGTGAATATTGAGATGTGGGAACCGTGTACTGGTATCGGAGGTGTTATCGGACAAGCTGTGCTTCCCGCCTACACGACACGACAAGATAGTCCCAGCTACATGTGAAATTTTAGCCACAGATCCTCTTACGCTCTCTGCTTTGTAAGACCTCAGTCAAGACGTTCATCTCTGATCTGATTTGAGACGGGATTCCCTGCCGTCTTTGTCCACAACGTCCATACTTGCGTTCTTTTACACGCACAAAATTCGCCCATCATTTCCTTTCTGCAGGCCTCTGAAAATGCACAGCTTCAAACAGCGATCATTGGTCCTTGTATTGCTCCAGTGGCTTTCCCAGTGACAGTCAACTTGGTCATTATTTTTTTAAGTGGAAAACGTCGTACCTTCTCGTCTCAAACGTCAACGATAGCCCGACAGAGTCCGTCAGTTGCTTAAATCCACAATACCCATTAACGTCAACCAACCACCCCACAGCAAAGTGATGATATGCAAATCTACCTCCCCAACCACCCACATCCATCCCCCAAACAGACAGTGGCACAATAAATTGAACCCTCATCCCCCGTCGGACAGGCGACTTTCCCTGATCGATCATAAATACCCTTTCAGACCCTTCCACGTCCACGTGTCAATCCAAGACCCCCCCCCCCCCCGTTCGATTCATTCGTGAATTAATTTCCTTCGCTCGCATGTCCTTCCAAAGCACACACCCACACGCATACCACGCCCAGGCACACTCGTCAACTGGTGACAACGAACATTACAATTCAATCTTCTGTCCCGACCCGGCCTGAGTGATACGTTCCCCCGAAAGCGACGTGTCCCCTGCATGACAGGTTCGTTACACGGATTCCAGAAAATGAGTCCACAACAAAAAGGATCCAAGTCAAGCGATTGTGTGTCTCACTCAATTGTCACTGTCAGCCCAGGGAGGGCGGTTCCTGACTGTGAAGCGATTTAAGGACACTTTCTGCACACCCCCTTGGTAATGGCTTTTTAAAAATGCACCACACCAACCCCTCGCCCGCGCACATTGGCACTTGACGAGGAACGAATCTGGGGCTGCAGTGTCAGGTCTCTAAGGACACTCACGAACATGACAGACAAACTATCTCATGGACAGTTCCAGTCGCAGGATATGAGCTGGAGAGAGAGCCCCTCTCCCCCGCCGCACAACGTGACAGCGTGACACTGTCCTCGACTGTGTTGTTGCAGCGAAAATAGAAAATCAATTTCAGAATTGGAGGTGTCAGTTCCAGGGCCGTCGCTCAACATGCGATCCGTGAGATATTTACTTGCTCGTGACAGATAAATGGATATCCGACAGGGGTAGCCGGCTCGCACATGGAGCGGGTGTGTTGAAGGCGGCACAGCTAACTGGCGCTTAATGGATTCACTCCGGTCGACGACGCAGACACCGATGACGTTGGCAGCCTTAAAAATACACTCGAGGGCGGTGTTGAGTGCCAATGAATACACACATGTGTGGCATCTGTCAGCGGCAACGGAGGGGCAAATATTTGCACAGAACTGGATGATCTTCTGGTTGACTTTGTGCGAACAACGGTTGCGTGCGTGTTTGCGGTGTGGATCGCGGGGATGTGTGTGTTATCGGGTAATAAACCGCAGTCAATCCTCACCTGTGCACACACTTCAACGTCGCAGATGCATCCTGTGTGCTGATAAGGGACGAGAGGGAGGTTGGTAGGCAACCAATCGAGAGCCTGGTGGACACAGTAGACGGAGGAAGCGGGGTCTTCTGGGAAAGGTGGACGGAAATGCTCTTAAGACAGTGGAACAAGGCGGGAATGGATAGAGATATGGAGCCCCTCGACTTGTCATGCTTTGGTCGTTATCACATCAAACACAGGATTGTGCACAAGTGCGACAATTTCGTCTCTGAACGTTGATCCAATGTAACCTCGAATCACCCGTTCCTAAGCATCTGTTCGGATGTTGTTCAAAAAATGAGTTCCCGCCCGCCAGTGCATCTCGGTTCACATCGGTTTCCATCAACCGTATCCATTGCTTGTTATCCTTGCCACCGGAGGTCCCTTCTCTCGAATTTCAAATCTCCTTTCCCTCTTATCTCACCGAGCATGTCGTTGCAACCTTGCACGCAACACCGACACCACCTTCAATTGGATAGAGGACAACCCGCCTCATGTGACGAGCGTTCGTTTACCAAATTTGCGCATCATTGACTTCACTCATTTCCGTGAGCAGCCCTCTTTCTGGCTGCGTGTCCCTGCACGGAGACGCCTAATCCAAAGTAACTGAGTTTGTCCATTTCAGATGCGGTACCCTTGTTTATGGTCACCATTCTGCCGCTCACAATCGACACAATGGAACCGGTAAGAGGATTGTCGGAGGCACAGACCAGCAGGATTATCCCCTGCCGCTGTGTCGTTGAGTGCATGTTGCGAATGCTCCTGTAACGAGGATTATTGTCTTAGACGCTCAGATCACGGCATATACCCCCAAACCCTCAGCAATAGTCACTTCAGACGACACTCGATGATGGTTATCTCGAGGTTCCTTAGGCATCTACGATCGAATCTGGGTGCGTTACCTGTAGATGGATATTTCTCTTTGTGTGGGAGAAGGGGACGCAGTAGGAGCAACAGGTCGTTAAAGCGGATTTGAGGGACTGAGTGTGCGGCATCGGTCTAAAGGCCAGATGTACGCAGATAAGGATGTTGTGACGTAGATAAGAGTAGTGAGTTGAGAGATGCACTTAGATGTGGGGAGAGAGGAGAGGAGAAGAGAGTGAGGAGAGTGGGGAGAGATGAAAGAGATGATGTTGGAGGCAGCATCAAAAGAAAAGGGACTAATTAGTGCACCAATGCTAACTATTTATTTTGTTGACAATGGTAATGGGTCTTCCAATTGGGACTTCTAAACTTTGACAGTTGATAGCGGTCATATTGTTGAAGCTACATCTGTCAAATTGACTGCCATTTATTCAGCCTGTTTTGCCAAATCATCATGGTTGGACATAGCGTTCAACAACACGCGCAAATGATAAATTTTTTTTAACAAAGTGGGTCTTTTATTCGGCCAACGTTCAGCGCGCTTCGCCCATTCTACGGTCGTCATAATCGTCCTACCGAGAGGACTATTCCCAGTGTGGTGGATAAATTTAGGCCCACTGGTTCAGTAAACCATAAACCAACACCCGTACGTCCACGGAACGGAAGATCTGCCGAAAACATCGCCGCTGTCCGTGAGAGTGTGCAGGAGAATCCAAGGCAGTCGCTCACAAGAACTCGACCTTTCGCAGACCACAACTTGGCGAATTTTGCGTCGCGACTTGGGCCTGCATCCGTACCAACTTCAACTGACCTAGAAGCTGAAGGTAAACGACCAGACCATAGACAACGAAGTGAGTTCACTGAATGGGCTCTGGGGCAGTTGGAAACTGACCCTCATTTTCATCGAAAAATCATCTTCAGCGATGAGGCCCATTTCTGGATGAATGGCTACGTCAACAAACAACATTTTGTCGAATTTGGAACGATACCAATCCACATGAGATCCAAGAGCGTCCAATTCATCCCGGAAAAATCGCTGTTTGATCTGGATTTTGGGCTGACGGCGTCATCGGTCCATATTTCTTTTAAAACGACGTCGGCCAGGCCATCACCGTCAACGGCGAGCGCTATAGGTGGACGATTACCGACTTCTTTTGGCCTGAATTGGATATAGACCCCAAAGACATGTGGTTTCAACAGGACGGCGCGCCGCTACGTTGCACACAGCTCACGCCACATTGGAAATTCTGGACAAGCGATTCGAGAGCATGGTCATCTCACGTGGAGGCGATGTGAACTGGACACCGAGGTCGTGCGAATTGACCTCGTTAGATTTTTTTTTACGGGGTTTTCTGAAGTCGCAGGTCTAAACGAATAAGTCGCAAGCCACAGCGGTCCTCGAAGCCAACATAACCCATGCCATCAATCAGCCTGATTTATGCGCCAGAGGAGTCATGGAAAATTGAACATCTCGGATGCGCTCCACCCAAAGAAGCCGCGGCAGACATTTGAACGATGTTCCACTTTATACATAATGGCATCGATAGGTCTCTTTCAAACGAAAAAAAAAATATACACACGCTTTATTTTATTTAAATTTAAAGATAGGAAGCGCTTAATGAAGCACCGTTTATGAGTAACGTATTCCGAAAAAGCTCGGTTAAGCCTTCAAACTTCAAAGCTTGACCTCATCGGACGCTTAGCTGCCTTAATGGGAACATCGTCGAAAATGGGAAATGCGTCTTTGAAGAAGTAGAGATCTTATCTGCTGTGTTGTGTCGTGTTGCGTGAACGCCTAAAGCCATTCGTCAACAACCTGGTCGGTCCATACAAGCGTGGCTTTAGGCCAGGAAAATCCACCATCGACCAAATATTCACACTGCGGCAGATCTTGGAAAAAGCCCAGGAACAACAGATCGATACCCACCACACTTTCATCGATTTCAAGGCCGCCAATGACAGCATCTTCGACTCTGAGCCTGTGGGACAACGCAACAGAGGACGTCCACGTACAAGGTGGCGCACACAAGTCGAGCTGGACCTCGGCCGGCTTGGTGTGCGAAACTGGAGACAGGTGGCGAGAGATGGTGCTGTCTGAAGAGGCATGTTGAGTGAGGCCCAAGTCCACCTCGGACTGTAGCGCCCTAAGAAGAAGAAGAAGACGTATGACAGCATCTATAGAGACGAGCTATACAGAGCAATGTCTAGTTTTGGCATCTCTACCAAACTCGTCCGTTTGTGTAGGACGACGATGGAGAATGCACGCTGCTCCATCCAGGTCGGTAAAGACCTAACCGAGACCTTTGATGTCAAAAGAGGATTCAGACAAGGCGACGCACGTCATGCGACTTCTTCAACATCATCCTTGAAAGATTTGTGCAAAACAAAAATACAGTCCTGCTGTATGGCGCAGAAGCATGGACTTTGTCAAAAGCGGATGAGGTTGCTCTTGGCTGCTTTGAGAGGAAAATTCTTCGGGTGATTTTCGGTCCCGTCTGCATAGAGGGTGAGTGGAGGAGAAGATATAACAACAAACTGCACGAGCTGTTCAGCGATATTGACTTAGCCAGAAGGGTTAAGGTCCAATGATTAAGATGGCTAGGTCATGTAGAGCGAATGGAAACCAATACTCCGGCCCGGAAAGTCTTCGAATCCACCCCCGAGGGACGGCGTAGTAGAGAAAGATCGCGACTCAGGTGGCGCACGCAAGTGGAAAGAGACCTCAACCAACTGTGCGTGCGAAACTGGAGGCAGCTAGCTAAAGATCAAGCTGGCTGGAGACGCTTCTTGGCTGAGGCCCAGGTCCATCCCGGACTGCACCACCTTAAGTAAGTAAGTAGGTAAGTCTTTGAAGAAGTTCAGTTAATTCACTTTCAGTCTTCGAATGAAATTTCAAAAGTCGGATAGACGGTTTTTTTTGACGCTGCATCCAACAGATTGGTGGCACAGTCAAAGGCAAACTTAGTTCTAAACTCAAAGTGCAATCGAAGTGAAGCCGCTTCCAATTGAAATCAAATCATCATCTGCCGACCAAATGAAATCCCATTAAAATCAAATTCCTTTGTCCTCAAGTGGTTTACTCGACAAAAGCCATCTATTAGCCGTGCCAGTTCCACAAAAGCAGGTACTGCAAGTTCACAAAGGACGAAGACTCTTCACCCAGCTGCACCAACAGCCACAACCTTTGAGTGTCCCTCAGTGCTGATCTCAAACGATGAACGGTCACCGATTGGGGTGAGAATTGTGAAAAATTCCACTTCAGCCTGCAGTGGTCACACAGGACGGGAATCCTTTTCATTTCGCCTGCACAATTCGCACATTCCTTTGTCGTTTCCGTGTGGCATTTCTATTAATGACCATTGGTCCTGGGAGATGTTTACAACCTTTTCATCTGCTCGGCTCGCCAGGATGTCTAGTGGGGCACTCGAAGGGACGACTCTTGCATCTTCACGTCACCCAGCACCTAGCCAAGGGTCGGCTCTTTGTCCTTTGTTGCCGATATTTGTTCACCGTGCATGTGGATCCTTTTTTTTTGCTGTATTTTTGCTTCATTTCGCATCCATTATTATTTTTCTTCTGGAAAATGAATTGTTCCGTGCACCGCAAGGTACTTTTCAAGGAGAACAAAGGACTCGCTTTTTAGCGCTCGCAGCACAAAAGGATTCCCCTTCGAATCGCTCTCGATGACGTTCTGATGAAGGACGAATGATAATGAATGACTTTTTCGAAAAGTGAGCTCATTGTGTGCTAGTCCTTATGGAAAATGTGATGCACTCGATGTCGGTGCCTACACGACCGCATGTGGCCAATATTCACTCTCTCGGGGAAGTTGATTAAATTGACTTCAGCCAGGACCCACCTGCACTCATTGTTATTCGTGTTTGTTTTCGATTTCGGGAGAAGAGCCTGGGAAAACAGTCCCCGACAAGGATTGAAGGTTGCACCTGGAGTCGATCGGTCGGACCAGTGACCTAGATCGAGGGTGAGTCTCGTGGATGGTGCTTAAAATTCAAATCGACTCGAAGGAGGATGGATCGTTTCGGTCTTAAAATTTTCTTGATTCCTCTCCTGTGAGTCCTTTCTTCTTCTTCTTCTTAGGGCGCTGCAGTCCGAGGTGGACCTGGGCTTCACACAACATGCCTCTCCAGCCAGCACGATCTTTCGCCAACTGTCTCCAGTTTCGCACATCAAGCCGGTCGAGGTCCCCCTCGACTTGTGTGCGCCACCTTGTACGTGGACGTCCTCTGTTGCGTTGTCCCACAGGTTCAGAGTCGAAGAATTGCTGAATTTCCTGTGAGTCCTTCTGGCAATTGGTACGGTTTGTTGTGGCGGGGGTTTAATTTATGGGTCGTGGGCTTTGCTGACTGCGTTTCTACCTCCGGAGTGGTGGGCGTTTCCGTCAGGGTGGATTTATGAGACGTTTATGGACGTCTAATGATGGAGCGGGAGGATTGGCAACATTTTTGAAGACAGTCCAAGGGACTTTCGGAAGAAGGTGGTCGTGGAGTGCATGTTTCTGCTGAACTGTTGCATAAGTATGCATTTTTTGATTGAATCTTCGCCTCAAACACGTTCTCAAAGCCTGACTTTAGTGAACTGCTTTGACGCCTTCTTGAACTTCGTCTAACTGAGGCCGTGATGCGGGTGCCATACCCTCTCAAAAGCTTATTAAACTTCCTTGGTTAACGACTGGATGGCGCAGTTGGTTAAGTGCCTGCCCCAAGTCAGAGGAGTCCCAGGTTCGAATCCCAGTGAAATAGAATCTGGTCCAGCCACCGTTTGCCGTTGGGATCAAATTAACTGATCTGGAGTAGGTTGCTACCTGCCCAATGGACCAGTTTTGAGTCTGAATGCTCCAGTAGTGCTTCAAAAATCCTCCGAAAAAAAACTCACTTTGCAACATAGCATGCACTGTACAGGCCATACAGTTCGTGGCTGAATCTTCTGCTCTAACTAAATGACATCGACGCAAACAGGACCCAAGATCGGACACAGAATTCTTTGATTACAAATGTCGTACTCTATTTTCCTTGAAACCGAAGCTTACTGAAGGACTCTCCTCAGCCTGGGTCTTGAGCGGAGAAAACCTTGACTTCCTTTGAATGAACGCTCCTCCTACAAGTGGTAGAATGCTTGCGTGAGTTGCAATACCCAACTTAAATGAAAGACAGTGAGTGACTGTGACATACGCACGTGAAAGTAGGTTAATCCGTGTCACGAGATAGTTCAAAGACACATTCTGACATTGTGTTGGTAGAGTGCATCAGTGACGGTTGAAGGCACTCGCCTTATTGCTTGAACCCAGAGGAAGGGTTACGATTCACGGGACTCCTTTGAAGTGCTAATTTCCATTTACGCATCCTTCACATCGTTTGACGGAGCGCTCCTTTTATTTTCGGATTAGAGGATGAAAGCACTTAATTAAAGTGTGCGTCTCAAAGTTTGATGCACTTTGTCATAAGGTTAGACATTTCAATTCGAATGAGTCTTTGAGAAATGCAGCCTTTAATGGGACAAACGTTGGAGTCAGGCGCTCGCTTTGACAATGCGAATCCATTGTGCTCACGGAGCAGTGGGAATGCTCCTCAAATGAGAGCTTGTTCTTTGATCCTTTGCAGGGGTGAATGGCTCCTGTAAATCTTTGGTGTTGGTGCCGCCTACGCAACATAGAGAGAGTGCGGATGAGCTAAGGCGACTTGTCAGCACTTCTGGCGACCACAAGGATATCTAAAGTCAAAAATTTTAAGAAAAAGAGAACCTCACCGATAATAATAATAATAATGGCGGCGCTACAGTCCGAGGTGGACCTGGGTTCTCAGCAACCACTCGTGTTGTGCGTACTATTGTTCTGTCACGAGCGGAGGGGACCTACAGTTTAATGCCGACTCCCAACGACGTGATTGAGAAGCTTTTTCTAGACAGTTACGCTCTTTGTCAGTGACTCGAAAGAGGTGGAGCCGTGAAAAAATGTTTGATGTTTTTTTTTTTTGAGATTCGAACCGAAGATCTCGAGCGTAGAAGTCGACGCACTTACCCACTACGCTCCGGCATACAGGAACCTCACCAATAGGAAATTGAAGAAGTCCTGTTGGACATAAATCTTGAGAAATTCCAGAAGTCGAAATAATTAAAATTTTAAGCAGGCGCACTTTTTGATCACCATGCATGTTGAATCAGTTTTACTAGGGTTCTAAATTTTGACTTTTTTATTAGGCCAACCAACGTGGGCCATAGCAATGCAACCAACATTTTAGCACCACAATCAAAGCCAAACTCAAGAATATTTCGCCAATTGTAAGACTTAGTCATTCTTGTTGAAGATAGTAATGTGCCATTTGAATAGAGGAAAACTCATGAACAACACCGATGACGGCATCAAATATATAGTTACTTCCACAGCAGGAGGTCCACAAGAATCGGGCTTTGGACCACTTTTGTGGGACATACGAACGTATGACGAAGCTCAGCTGCAAATCGTTGGTTAGGCTGACGATTCGATTGACGTTGTCACTAAAGCCGAGCACATGCATGCAGTAGAGTCTGCTACAATGTGGCAGTTGAACAAATTAAAGATTGACTGGAGACTGCTGGCCTGGAAATAACTGACCACAAACGAAAGCCGTGTTGTGGAGTATGCGAGCTTGGGTTGAGAACCAGATGATAAAATCCAAGGAGTCATTGAAATATCTCGGATAATGCTTGAGAACATGGCGTATGTCAGAACACATGCCAAGTACGATAGCAAGAAGGTATCACTGATCTGGAACCACCATCTGTGAATGTTTTGAAATATCGGTGGGCCTGGATATGAAAGACTTTGCTTACACGCTTAGTTATCTTGGTCCTTTTATACGTTACCCCTGTTTGGGCTGGGTCTTGCACTAAGGGAATCTTAAGGAATGTTTTCATCAGGCTCTCAGGACCAATGGAATCCGGGCTATTCATGGGTTCAATCGCGGATGATACAGCATGTATTTTAGACGGAATGCAGCAGACGTGTGTTCCAGAGGCAAATCTCGAAACGGCCGCACGCTTGACAGATCAAAGAAGAAGAGAGGGCAATATCACCTCATATCAGTGGCATAAGGGAAATAGTGCCTGGGTTAGCTAGCTGGAACAACTCCAAAAAATACAGATCAACCCACAAGTTTATCCCAATTATTGAACCATGTACATTGAGGTCGACTGCAACAACCATCCTACGCAGTTCTCGTCTGATCACGGTGACTATCCGAAATATCTCCGGAATATCGATGTATGGACGAATTTTATGGTTTTCGGCAACACTATCTGAGGTTATAAACGATTCTTGTTCCACTTATCAACTCGTGCCAGTGATTCTGCCTAGCATTGCAACAAGCACCAACATGGAAAATCAGATATAGAATTTTCAAGACGCGTCCACACGCCTAAGGAAGGTTTCACTGTACCATGAAGTTTCAAAAAAATAGAATTTGACTAGAGCACCAACAGTGACTTAGGAGCCAAAAGGAACTCAATTCGTGACCAGGAATATATTTCTCACGACCCTTGGGTAGTCCACTGACCAAACGTCCACTCTTTCCTTCAACAATTCAATGCAATTCCTCGCATCAAGTTATCCCCAATCAACGAACTCCCCCTGACCCTTCAAGTTTCAATAAAAAAAAGATCCAATTCCCAGAATGCGATGAAAATTCCTCCTCTCCTCGATCATCCACCACTCATTTCTCCTTTTAATTACAGCAAGCGCTCCTTGTAACCGTCATAAAAACGTCGTAAATTAGAGAACTATTACCGAAATGACTTGGGAATATCAGACAAAGGATCGCGATCCCTCATCGCAGATACACCAATAAATCATAACTCCCTACCCTCGTCCCACTGTTCCGCATATGACCACCGTCATGATAAAGCAATCACTCTCGTGTTTTCCCATGTCAAACGCATGTTATCCGGAAGACAAAAAAACTGCAACGGCCACACGAACTCACCCCCTAGACCGCAAACAGTCGGAAACAGAATGCACCCGACAGTGTCGCGTTTATGATTTCCATTATCCCTCGATCTAGCTCGGCGGTCGTCAGACCAGTCGCCTGCTATCCTGTCATAATCAGAAATATGTTTTTTTTTTCTTGTTCGGAGATGCACTCCTCTCCTGTCGTCCGCGCCTGATAGGAATCATCACAAAAATCGAAAGCAAACAGAACGCGAGGCAGACGGACAAACAGTGGAAATGTGAAAAAAGCCATTTCCACTGCGCTTAGCCGGTGTAGTCCTTGTGATAAATGAGGCCACGTGCCTTATCATCGCTCTACGAACAAGGAAACCAATTTGTTCATGCACGGATGCGAGCGTGTTTCCTATGACAGCTCCGTCTGGGGTGGCTCTCAATCTGGGTCCGTGGAGGCGGGGAGCTTCTAAATGTGTCCTTTTTTCCAAATCCAAAGTGTAATAGGAAAACATAAGCGAAGTGTGGAGGGTGGTGGAGGTGTGGCAGCCGAAGAGGGCACGCTCCCATCAATATGGGCGTTGCAGTGGTTCCCATGAATTTATGGAAAATTTTAATTCACTTCATGACAATGAATATTTTGTCGCGCTGCTCGACTCCTCGTATCTCCGTGGTGAATCAACAAATTAATTAAAAGGGACTACGCCTGTTGTCCTGAAGTGATCGGCGGGGGAGGGTACACAGTTCGAAGTGTGTACACACTCCCTCCCCCAGTCGTAGCGAGAGTGGTTCATTATTGATGCCTTGTCGATGTCGACGCGACGCAACGGTCGACTTCTGCTGGCGTGAAATCGCGATGGATAATGGAAATCGAATTTTGAGAACCGTTATAATGGAGTGTGACTGTGAGAATACGCGATGGTGTGGCTTAAAAAGGAACCATATGGTTCCTGCTTGGGACAGTGTGGTGGAAAGGGAAAGTGCCATGACGGGGGAATTTATTCTACTCAGGACGGGGAAACTGTCTTTGGAATGCTGTAAAAATGAATGCGATTAGACTGAAGGGCCGTACGAAAACTTAAGAGAACGGAAACAACCAACCGACTACATAAAAATAGTACTCTGTGACCATAACAACCGCTTAACTTAGTTTCGTTATGTTCGTTCACTTTTGCCTACTTAAACGGGAGCGAAATCAATCGATCCGTACCTAAGGAACCTTAAAAGAACTGACGCAACCGAGCGAATACAGCAAAACTGATGCACTGTGCCTATATTAACCCCTTCGATTAGTTTCGTTAAGTTGGTTAAATGTGGTCTGTTATGAGGAAGCGAAAGGAATCGCTCTGTACGTACTCTTGAGAGATCTGAAGCAACCGGGCGAATACGTAAAACCAGTGCACTGTGTTTATAGTAACCGCTTGGCTTAGTTTCGTTAAGTTCGTTCACTTTTGCCTACTTAAACGGGAGCGAAATCAATCGATCCGTACGTACGGAACCTTAAGAGAACTGAAGCAAACGAGCGAATGCACAAAACTGATGCACTGTGTAAACGGTTCACTTAGTTTCGTTAAGTTCATTTACTGCTGCTTACCTTCGCGGGAGCGAAACGAATCGCTCTATACGTACGAAATCTTGAGAGATCTGAAGCAACCCGGTAAATGCACAAAACTGATGCACTGTGTAACCGCTTCGCTTGTTTTCGTTAAGCTCGTTCACTTTTGACTACTTACGCTGGTGCGAAATCAATCACTCTGTATGTACGGAATCTTAAGAGAACTGAAGCAAACGAGGGAATACACAAAACTGATGCACTGTGACTATAATAACCCCTTCGTTTAGTTTCGTTAAGTTGGTTAAATGTTGTCTACTTAAACGGAAGCGAATGGAATCGCTCTTTACATATGCAAATGTCAGTTGACAGCAGAATTTTCCTGAAGTTTCTTGAGTAATTATGGACACTTTGCAATTTGACGATGCTTCTGGTTGCTTTTCGTTTGCTTTTGACATAAGCTTCAGTTTTCGAACAGCTGTTATAGTTGGCAATGAGGAGAATAGTCGATGGACTTAACAATATCAAGCCTTTTTGAGAAAAGTTAAGTCAATGTGTCAGTGTCTAAAGGGGTACTGCCTAACTTCGGTGGATCCGTCTTTGCTTTTGAGACTGTTTTTAAGACAAAAAGAGGGAAAAGAGAACTAGAAAATTGCGATCGTTGATCTCGTTGATTTAATTTGTCCGAGATTTCTTAATCCTCATTTGGTTCTCTAGCGAGGTGCCAGGCTTTGCGGGCTCTCACAGCTGCTGAAGGAACAAGTCGCTTTTGGTCATGAAGTGCTGGTACTATGCCAGCCAGAGATGATATTTTGTCCCTAAACGCCTGTTGACTATTGTGAGTTATTTCCAGCTAAGAATCACCAAGTCAATTGGACTCTAGTCGTCAAAACCAAAAGTCCACGTTCCCCGCAATTCATCACCAGTTTTTAGGCGACGTACACCTTCTGGAAGCAACAAGAATTTCAAAACCACGCCTCAACACCTCCTACAACTACCTACACCATGATTACTCTTCTTCTTTTGTTAACTCAGAAATTCCAAATAGACCTCGTGCATCCTTTCCCCCCTACCTACCAAAACGAAAAGTTTTAAAATTGAAAACACTTAAAATTCCTCCAAAAAATCCATCGCTGCATGACACACTGTTCCTTCGCCCTGTAGAAAGTACCCCCAAACGACGGTGTGCACTCTGTGAAAGAAATTCCGTCGCGACTGAAACATTTTTCATTTTATTTTCGTTAGTCCTCGTGCAGTTATGTCCCTCACCACTGCTCCCATCACCATACTAGTCCAGAAGCTGGAAGACACAAAATTTCGTCACACTTCTTTATCCCCGTCGACGGAATCCACCAAATCATCGGTGCCACCGGGAGAGGGAGAGAGCGACGCGAGTGAATAAAGTTCGCTTTTGTCTTGGGTGGCTCCTCGCCGAGTTTATTCAAATCCAATTTATCATCATTCACTTGTGGAGTGAAATGGAGTCCCCGTGCCCCCCGATCTGCTGCACACTGCGGGGCCAGAACAAATCCTCAATTTGTCTCAAGTGAGCGGAGAGTAGAGATTGTTGTGGAAAACTTTGAAGTGAGTTATTTCGTGGAGATGTACATGAATGACGACAACGACAACGACAACGACAACGACGATGAAGACGACAACATCCCTTTCATCTGCCAGCTGAAGCCTCTGCGTCCGCCGTCCGGCAAATTGAAAGTGAGCGAGTGTGCATCGGTCAAGTTGATTGATGGCGGACGTGATGGCCCATGATGGACAACTAGCCGTCAGTCAGGGAGAGAGTGAACTCATCGTCTTGGACGAGCGATGACAGATCACAAATGATCGTTTGATTGATCTTTGTGTGCCGATTACGGCGGTGGGCGATGAACCCACTAGACGTAGTTGATTCTAGTTTAATTCATTGAATCGGCAATTGGACGGGGAATGGCCAAGGCGGACGATCAAAGGTCAGGACTTGAGTAGTCATGGATTGGGGGATATTTGATCCTATTATTAACTAGAGCGAGGGGTTAGAGATCGAGTTGAAGACGGGCAGATGGACGGTTGTAATTAAATATCCGTGGGGATGTGAGGGTTTCGCCCTTCGAATTAATCAGTTTTTCCGGATCTGATTATGTGGCATCTAGCAAACAATGGGGGAAGTTTCTTTGTAGCGATCTTGCGACAGGATGTACATGAAGTCAATGTGCATCGCAAAAGTGGGCACAGGCTTGGGAGTTCGATGCGCAGTCTTCAATTTCAGGTCTAAATTTCGCAGGAAAACAGATTCTACTTGTAAAATACATTTTTCTGCTCATTAGGACTCTTAAGGAAGACGCCATTTCCAAATGCTATGCGACTTAAACGCATTCTCACCAATAACCTTCAAAAAATCCAATAGATCACAGCTATTAAGAACTGCGGTTCTGAATCCACTGTGCTTTCATTTCTAACAACAAAGGGAATGCCGTCGTAACCCATTCCAAGCTACGTCTATGCAGAACCACCAAATAACTGTGAGATTTACATATTCCTAGCGACTTTAGCTGTCATTTGAAACACCCTGATGTCTTCTTTCACTTAGACGGCATTCGACATTGCGCCTGAGTGCGAAAAGCCTCCTCGTTAGCCGTCAATCACCTGCTCCCGGCTGAGTGACTCATATCCGAAACTGTTATTTGCTCTTGAAAGCGATTCCCCCATATCTCCAACCAACATCCTCCAGCCGGCGTGCCATCACACGAGCGCCCCATCGCTGTGCACATCCATTTCAAGGATAATTCATTACCGTCATTATCACGGCCACCCATTCATCATTCGATTTAATGTTTGTCGCACGAGATACCAGCCAAAAAAAAGTCATTCCCAACAAACAAGGCACAAACATATTCCCCGCCTGGTACCACCATGGCGTCGCCAAGGGATCATCCCCCAGTGCTCCTTCGCACGCACAACTTGCACAACGTCAATCAATTTATTAGACATTGACAGGAGACAAACCCCGCATGTGCCTCGCCGATATGATCGATATCTTTGCGCCCCACCAAAAACACACCCCCTCCCCCAACTCAAGGGTGACACTGTCGAGGCAGAAAAAAAAACAGCCTCCCCCTGCGAAACATCACGCACTCACGGGTTTGATTTATGGATTCGAAAGTGCGAATGTCCTGCCCCCGGTGGCGGGATGCGTCACCGCGAAGTGGGATTTATGCCCGAATCTTGGGATTCCCGGATTTATGCGCCCTCCCTCGTAAGCGCTGCGATCAATTTAAATTAATTCAAAAACTCGCTCGAAAAGTAAAAACAATTTAATGAAACGCTTCCATCTCGGCGACAGGTAGGGACGGCATCGGCACATCAAAATAATTACTTCGCACAAATTTCCATCGCTAAATCATCGCACGGGCGTATCCTGCCGCCGCAAGGACACACCGCTACACGGGGGTGGGGGTGGGGGAGGAAAACAAAAAATGGATCGCCATTAAATGTGTTGAATCAGGCCGCCAGCGGGGCGGGGGTAGCGCTCTCGCCGAGGTGAAGATATTAAATGTTGCGAATTTTTTTCGCTTTGCCCTCGCGACGTCTTAGCCTTATGCCAGGTTGACATTTAACAGACTTCACAAAAAAATAAACAAACCAACGAACACCGGAGAAGGAGAGAAAAAAATAATTTATGACATAAATTTCAATCCAAGCGCAGGGGTGAGGGCGGTGGTGGCGTCTGAGATTTATGAAGGAGCTCTCTGGAAAGGACACAAACAGCGCTCCGCGTAAAAATGATGAGAGCCACGGACAGGAGGCGTGGGCGAGTGGGTGGCCATCCAAATATGTATCTTTGCATAAATTTGTTATTAAATTGAGAGATTTGAGCGACTGGGGGGGCGGGGACGTTAATGACTCCCCATCGGAGGTCTGCGTTTAATGGTTTTGGGTCTAAGAGGAATTTAATGAGCGTTGCTTTGGAGGGAACATTTTTTGACAGGTAGGCGTGTTCGGAATTTGTGAGAAGTCTTAAGCAGATTGCTGTTGTTGCGAGAAGTGCTTACCAAGTGGGCTGGGGGGGAGGGGGAGTATAATAAGTGGTCATCAATTTGAGAGACGCGCTGGACGTGGGAAGGACAGGACACAAATGAGGGCACGCAACAAGCCGACGGAACTGGGTCAGGCCCTAATCAAAAAGGATTCCAAGGGAATCGAGTGGAATTTCGAAGTTGACGAGGGAGCTTATTAAAATGCGCCGAAGGAGCCGAAATGGGTTGTCAGTGAGATGAGGTGTGAGGCATTTCCTTGAAAGTGATTGAAACGTCTCCTCCCACAAAAAGGATCTGCGTTAAAAATAAAAAGCGAAATCGCTGAGGGAAGGATTTGCTGAGTTAAACGTGATTCGAAATCTGGGAGTAATCGTAAACATTTATGGCCGCTTTGCATGACACCGCTATACAGCAAGTACCTTGTAGATAATCAAATGAACGATGCGATAAAGGGTGTTTTTTGGGGCAAGGAGGATTTTTGACACCATTCAAATTCGGTTAACTGAATTTTATGTCCAACCAACTGCTGTATGAACTCGACCTTTTTGTACGCGGATGCGAAATCAAATCGATTAGGAAACAGCTTTAAGGTTCCTTTGGAGCTCATGTCTTGGGAGGGAGTTCGTGATTTCCGAACTCATCGATTTATTACTTGAAGTCCATTTATGAGACCAGTGATGACTTACAATTCAGCACAGATTAAGTCAACACTGTAAATCCGTCCATATCCGAGGCAGGCTTCCGACCTTCCGGCTGTTTCTGAACTCAGAGTTTTTTTTACGTGGTGAGGAAGTTAACCCCACACAACCTTCAATTGGGAGGGCAGGTCCATTTGTTTAGCCCCGGACAAAGGGGTCCGGAAGGATCCGGTGTCGGTAGCATCTTGCAGGCTGTGAGCGCCGCCGTTGGCCCTAAGAGAAGGGCTCAACCACCGCCATCTCTATTCCAGGGTCCCGACCTTGCCATGGAAACCAGGTAGCTCCTGCTGACTGGAGTTGTGGATGCCGCCGTTGGCCAATCAGTTGATCCATTCCTCCGCCGCCATCCTAAAAAGATTGATGAGCCCTGGTAGACTCATACTCCATCCTCTCCCGTTTGCAGCCGCCCAGACGTCCCACCAGGGTTGGTTACCCCATCTTCTATCGAGGGTACTCGGCTCCCGGATTTCACGACGGGGAGGTGAGAGAAGGAGTTCGTTAACAGAGGCTAGGTGTAGACGCTTGTGTCTGCATGGTTCGCCTGTTAATGCTTCGAAATTCAAATGCAAATTGACATACACCATCTATTTGTCGATTTCAAATTCGCATATGACAGCGTGCATGGAGACGAGCTATACAGCGCCATGTCTAGTTTTGACATTCCTGCCAAACTCGTCAGACTGAGGAGGATGACGATGGAGAACTCTCGCTGCTCCATCAAGGTCGGTAACGAACTCACCGAAACCTTCAATGTCAAAAAAGGTTTTAGACAAGGCGACGCGCTGTCATGTGACTTCTTTAACATCGTTCTTGAGAAGATCGTGCAAAACTCACTGACCAACACAAGAGGCACGATCTTCCAAAAGTCCGTTCAACTGCTAGCTTACGCGACATTGACGTGATTGGGCGAACACAGCGAGCCGTCAATGATGCGTTTGCTGGCATTGAAACGGAAGCGGCTAAAATGGGTCTGGCGGTAAACGAGGGCAAAACCAAGTATATGCTGTCATCGGTGGGCGCCGTAACGTAGTGGGTAGGTGCGTCGACTCCTACGCTCGAGGTCGTCGGTTCGAATCTCGAAAAAAACATCAAACATTTTTCACGGCTCCACCTCTTTCGAATCACTGACAATGCTCAAAGAGTATAACTGTCTAGAAATAGCTTCTCAATCTCGCCGTTCGGAGTCGGCATTAAACTGTAGGTCCCCTCCACTCATGAGAGAACAATAGCACGCACAAGACGAGTGGTTGCTGAGAAGCTAGGCCCAGGTCCACCTCGGACTGTAGCGCCGCCATTATTATTATTATTATATGCTGTCATCGAGAAGGGACACGACTTGGCCAGAACGTCATCATAGGCAGCTATAACTTTGAGGTAGTTAAGGACTTCGTCTACCTTGGCTCCGCAGTAAACAGCAAAAACAGTATCAGTTCCAAGATCAAGCGCAGAATAACTCTTGCCAACCGCTGTTTTTATGGGCTCAAAAGGCAATTGAGTAGTAGAGCCCTCTCTCGGAAGACCAAGCTGACTCCATACAAGACCTTGATCATCCCAGTCCTGCTGTACGGCGCAGAAGCATGGACAATATCCCAAACGGGTGAACAGTCTCTTGGTCTTTTCGAGAGAAAAGTTCTGCGCGCGATCTTTGGTCCTGTTTGCGTTGATGGCATTTGGAGGAGAAGGTTAAACCACGAACTGTATGGGCTGTACAGCGACATGAGTCTAGCCAGGCCTCTACGGATCCAACGCCTAAGATGGCTAGGCCAGGTAGAGCGTATGGACAACTTAGCTCCGAAGAGTCTTCGACTCTGAGCCTGTGGGACAACGCAACAGAGGACGTCCACGAACAAGTTGGCGCACACAAGTCGAGGGGGACCTCGGCCGGCTTGGTGTGCGAAACTGGAGACAGCTGGCGAAAGATCGTGCCGGCTGGAGAGGCATGTTGAGTGAGGTTCACCTCGGACTGTAGCGCCCTAAAAAGATGAAGAAGAACGGCAAATGGTGACTGGACCAGATTTGAAAAACCGGATAAAAGCGTATTAACTTTGCTTTCACTGGGATTCGAACCTGGGACCCCTCTAACTTAAGCCAGGTACTTAACCAACTGCGCCATCCAGTCGTCAGGAATCGGTCATAGGCTATAGGAAAGCAGAAATTCGCATCTCTCAGCAACCATTCGACGGAGAATTATGAAATTGTGCACACATGGGAAAAATTAGATCCCCTGGAAAAAGAAGGAGACACGCCCACCAGAGATGGCGTAGCGAAGCACGGTGGATATCCTAATGCAAAATAAAAAGCAAACAATGGGCTCAACAAATGTTGCCTTTGTAAAAACCATTGAGTCACTGATCACTCTCAAGCACTGTGCGGTAACTGGGTACAAACAATAATTTGCCGATATATTTCACGCGAAAAGTAGTTCGGTTCAAATGAAACGACTGTGATCTAAATGCTTCTTTGTTTCATGATGCACTTAAATCACTAATTCACAAGCAGAGCTGAGCTAAAAACTCCCAATATTTTCTAACCCAAAAGAAAATACAAGGAGAAATAGGAGCATGTCAGAAAAATTTATCTTTCATAAATATTTAAGCCTATGTAAATGTCGCCTAAAAGAATGTCAGTTTCAACAGCAGCACCCCTACAAGCGAACGCATTGAATTCAATTGAAAACAAGAAAAATCATCCTCCATCAACACCTTCTCCTGCCAGCGGCTGTGTCTCCTCACGCACGTTACCGTACCATGAATCAACAAACAAAATTCCCCGCCGATGAAACCAGCGCTGATGATGACCCCCCACGATGTGACACTCTCCCATCTCGTCCCCGAATCAGAACAAGTGAATAAATTCAAATACCCCGCCCATTCCTCATCCATAATTCACTTTCACAAAGGCCACCGCCGCCACCACCGCCACACCATCACGCCCCCGCACTGCAATCAAATCCCGACCATTTACACGACCCACTCCACTCCAGCGAGCTCAAAGGACCTTCCACCCCCAGTGCACCGTTAAATTTTAAAATTCTCATTTCGTCTGCTCGAGAGGGGATGGGGGAATCAAAAGAGAAAACGAGAAAGGAAAATATTTTGACGCCCCCCGCGTGGACGCGAGGCGGCATTGTCTCAAGTGATGTCTTTCATTTATCATCTGGAAATAGTGCCGCAGCACTGGGGACCCGAGTCACCGCCGAGATGAGAGTGAACTCTGTGCGGCTGTGTGAGAGTCGTCAGAGAAAATGAAAATTTGGTCATTGTCCCGAAAATGGATGCCTCACACCCCGAGAGTAATGAGTATGAAATTTCCATTTTCATCTCATCCACAGCTCTGCGCGCCTCTGAAAGGATTTCTTGGGTAGCGTCTTGCCTGCTCTTCGGGCGACACACCTCCGCACACAGAGACACACCACGTGTAGAGCGCACTCATGTCTCTATCTCGGGGACGTGATGGAATGCTCACCTCGTTGAAATGAGTGTGGGCAGGGGTGCGTTTTATCACGGCCTGTTATCTGTGGCGCTTCGACACTCAAGGTGTCCCAAACGAGTTGTTCTTATCGGGAGTTTCCCATCGCGCCGGAACACCTTAACAAAAACACACACTCACCCACGTCACTCACTTCACACACGTCACACACTTCGGTAATTAATTCCGACGGCGTAGCGCCCATACCCGGAAAGGACAGATGTCTTGCCTTTTTTTTTGTGGAAAACAACTCTTGTCTCGTCCCGTCCTCCGGCAGAGGACAGAAGCTACGGATTGCCGGGCAGTTATGTGCGATGGTGACATTAATTAACATAACACTTTGCCTGAGATGGGATGGCAGGGGCAGGGACAGGCATGATGTTCCGGAAAAAGTATCGAGTTACTCGGTCTCGACCGTCCCCAAGTGTGTGACCCCATTTGCCGGGCCCATGGAGGCTGTGTCTTTGTGTCGGAAAAGTGTCGCATTCCCTTGTTAACATATCGGGTAGTTAGTTGTTTGTAACCGAAAACTGGAAAGGATTTCCTGTTTGATTGAGATCTCATGAGATACAGGCCTTCGAGTGTGTGGCCATGTGTGCAGGACTGGAGAGAGAGAGGGAGAGGGGGAATGGGTGTCCTTGGTGCACCGGTTTGTCGCTTTTAATTAGCTTAAGGAAACGCTCTAGAGAGAGGAGGATAATTAATGCGCCAATGTGTTGCTCTGTGACACTGAAGAGGGTGGATTTGATTTAGGACTTGGGCGGGTGGTGTCCACCTGCTCGGGGCGGATCGGATTTCGTATCAATTTCGAGTGAATTTCGTTGTCTGTCCTTCTTTTCGATGGTACCGATTTGTGGGAGGAACTTGCACGATGAACAGATCCTCGTTAAAAAGGGACTCTTCCGTAGAATCTTCCTCTCAAGATGACACTTTGAGTCATTGGCAAGGACGAAGGGTAATCGGGAGTCGCCAGTTGTCTGAGCTGAGGAATTCTTTGCTCTTGAGTGCTTGTGAACAACGTCGACTAACTTGCGACGAAGATTTGTTGGTTGTTGATGCCCAAGGTTATCCAGAGTTCACTCTCTGTCGCCTAGGGAAATGAGAACTCTACCTCCCATGCATGGCCCTTTCGTAGAATCTTCTTCTCTAGATGACACTTTGGGTCATTGGCAAGGACGAAGGATAATTAGGAGTCGCCAGTTGTCTGAGCTCAGGAATCCTTTCCTCTTTTGCAGAACAAACGTGTATCTAGGCGACTTCGACTAACTTGCGATGGAGACTTGTTGGATTTATCCAGAATTCCATATCCGTCACTAAATGAAGAAGAAAATGGTACCGAGATCGGGCCAACTCGGTTGAAACCGCATCACAAACCCACATTCAGTTCAAATATTGATTCCAAGACCTCCCGTGCATGATGCAACCCCGCTAGTCTGTTTCTCTGGCCATCCAGAGTACATTCAGTTCTGGATAAATCGTCTTTTAAGCTCTACCTCTTACCACCCCTCACCCACTGACCCCTAGCACATGGGTCGCAGCGGTATTCAAAGAAAATAAATCAACCAAACGTCAAGAGCACACGAAAGTATCTTACGTCACCGCACAGATACTTTATATCGCCGTTACTGACTCATCTGGATAGCAACAACGTAATCCACTCTCCCCTTCGCCACCGCCACGACCACTACACCTCTGCACACCACGCGCTCCTGCTGCTTTTTCAGTTGCAACCGCCACCGCAGGATTGCAAATATTTATATCCATCGTGCTTCACCCCCAAAAAAGAACCACTGAAACAGCAGCAGTAAGCAACAACCCCTTGGACAATTTATTGCGGCGAATTTTTAGTTTTTCAAGACACCCCCAGGCCACCACGTGTGTGTGTGTGTGTGTGTGTGTGTGTGTGGATGAGTGTGAAGCCACTAGAACTGCTGCGAGAAGCATTTAAGGAAATTACTTTCCACTTTATCCAGCACCAGGGGTTTGTCGGTGAGCCGAGGGGTGAGAATTTATGCACAGAACTTTATGGTCCATGGCGAGCGCACCCCCATCATTTTGCACCAGACCAGAGGGTCTGCACTTGATCAGCTCGCAGGGACTCGATGAAGGAATCATATTTCCTTGAGCCACTGTGTGGAACGCAACAATTAGGGCCAAATGTCATTCTCAGGACCACCCCGCCACTGATGGTGAGTGAGTGAGTGCGCTCGGGCTGTGCACGCGATGGGGGTGAATCATTGTGCTGGACAGAGTTAAGTGCTGCGATGGTGAATTTGTCTTTTGGGAGTGCTAATGACGGGCCAGAGTGCAATGAGTGATTGCAAACGGGATTCGCACTAATGGAACCGATGAATCGACGAAATCAATTTGTTAATGCAAACCTAATGAAGTCGTCAGTTCCGGGTCAGTAGTTTGGTGAGCTCCTGAGGGACTCAGAATGTCATTTGCAGTGGAATGCGACTAGGAATAGTGTTGATCCGCTGGTGGGCTATGAATGGCAAATTTCAAATGCAGATTTTGGTAAGTTGTAGATCTAGTCTGCAATGAGGGCATTTGTCCAGAAACTGAAGCATTTGCAGAGAGGCGAGAATCTTTATTCATCGAGAATCAGTGCAAAGCGAGTCGGAATGCACACAAGCTTCTGAGCTCATATTTGTGTGTTTCGATACTCCATTGGAAAAGGCCCACAACGGTCCTTGTTCCAAATCAACACGTGCCTCTAGGGAGCATCTGCTGCCGTAAATTACTTCCAGTGTTGTCAAGTTGGCTCTTGTGTATGTCCAAGATTCTGAATCTCACTCTTTGGTCTTAGTGCCGATTGAATGTGGTTTGTAGCCCGCTATCTGCGATGAGGTCGCCTTTGAAGTAGAGCTGTACGTAGAGCTCGTTGGTAAATCTTGAGCTTTTGAATACGCGCAATTAGACCATCTCCAGCTGCTTTGAAGGTTTCAGCAGATAGTCATCCAGCTTTTTTAGTCTTCGATCGAGATCATCGAGATTATCTTCTGTCTTCATTCAAGTTGAGTGAACCATTCTGTCCAACTGCAGTAAATCTTCTGCTTTTACTCGTAGATGATAGATGACACATTAGTGTTGGTGTTATTGTGTGCTCTGATGACTATGTGTAAGCTGAACTGAATTCGATATTCTGAAATGGACAAGAGAAGATTTTTGTCAGAAATCCATTTGAAATCTGTTGATGACATTCTAGTTGGTGATGCAGACGATTCATTCTGTGTTCATAAAAAGGAAGGTGATAGCGAGAGGAAATTGTGATTGAATGATGGGAAGAGACAAATGACAAAAAAAGGTTCTGTTCCTTGGGTTAGAAGGTGAGCGCTTCTACTACTACTTGGTTTTGCACTCGTTTACCTCCAGACCCATTTTAGGTGCTACCGTTTCAATGCCAGCAAACGCATCATTGACGGCTCGCTGTGTTCGCCCAATCACGTCAATGTCGCGTAAGCTAGCAGTTGAACGGACTTTTGGAAGATCGTGCCTCTTGTGTTGACCAGCAAGTTTTGCGCGATCTTCTCAAGAACGATGTTAAAGAAGTCACATGACAGCGCGTCGCCTTGTCTAAAACCTTTTTTGACATTGAAGGTCTCGATGAGTTCGTTGCCGACCTTGATGGAGCAGCGAGAGTTCTCCATCGTCATCCTGCTCAGTCTGACGAGTTTGGCAGGAATGTCAAAACTAGACATGGCGCTGTATAGCTCGTCTTTATGCACGCTGTCATATGCGGCCTTGAAATCGACAAATAGATGGTGTGTGCCGAACTGCATTTCTTGGGTCTTCTCCAGGATCTGCCGCAGTGTGAAAATTTGATCGATGATGGACTTCCCATAGATTGGTGACGAAAGGCTTCAGGCGTTTACACAGAATGGCAGAAAAGATGTTAAGGCGATGTTAAGTTAATGTTAAGTGCCGTCGAGATGAGGCCAGAGCTCTTTATGGCGACGATGCAAAGGTGCCTCGAAGAGGGAAACTTTCCTGACTGCTGGAAGCTACAACACCTGGTGCTTATACCCAAAGGCAACAAGCCGCGCGGAGAACCGTCAGCGTACCGACCGATTTGCCTGCTGGACACCACGGGGAAAATCCTGGAGAGTATGGCAGGGTAGTCGGCGTGGCTGAGGAGTGAGGAGCCACACTGATAAGGACCTATCAGTTTGTTCACAAATGGTTTCAGGCGTTCACACAAAACGGCAGAGAAGATATTGTAGGCGATGTTAAGGAGACTTATCCCCCGATAGTTGGCGCAGTCAAAGGGGTCTCCTTTCTTGTGGATCGGGCAAACGATACTGAGATTCCACTCATCGCGCATGCTTTCCTCCGACCATATCTTACAGATGATCTGGTGCATGCGCCCTACCAGATCATCTCCAGCTGCCTTAAACATTTCAGCGGGCAGACTATCTGCACCACCAGCTTTATTAGACTTCAGTCTCGATATCGCTATCTTGACTTCGTCTACGTCGGAGGGACGGTATTCTCTTCTATCATCGTCCGTTGTGTTGAGTGGAACATTCTGCCTTACAGCGGTATTTGTGTCCTCATCGCCGTTCAACAGTCTGCAGAAATGATTTTTTCCATTTCTCAGTATTGACTGCGAATCTACTACCACGGCCTACTGTCCAAATTTGTTGACATCTCTTAGTTTCATTGAAAGCCCCTTCTCGGAGTATTTCTCAGTCTTATAGAAAACCCGATCCCTCCTTTCATTCCATAGCCCGGTGGCTATTTTCTGGTGGTTGTTTACAACTTATGACAGGTGATCATTAACTGCCACATGGCCCCATCGATGTACACACTGTCTTGAGAACATCGCATGTGACATGAGACATTTATGAACAACATCTGTCTCATTCCAAAGCAAATGATAGTCATAACATTTCTCCTACAGGAGCTTAGCTAATGTCTCCTAGCCCATAAATGAACCCACACGTCAGACTTAACCCTCCAAACATCTCCATTAAACCCTGTCACTCTTATTTGTACAGACTGATCCAATTCAAACCTGTTAAGCTCCTAAACGTTTTCCCAAAACAACGGACGCCCGAAAATATTGACTCACACGATAATGGATGACACACCCGACCGTTTGTCACCCCAGATTCTTTCGCGCATGAAAGCGCATAAAATATTCCGTTGACAAGTTCCCTTTGATCGCGCCCATCCCCTGCTCCCAATTGGAATTTTAAAAGCCTCCTTTTATCAACAGAATTCCCAATTTCCCCGTCAGATCGTATCTCACCTCAAACGGCCGCCTCCCACCCGGACCGAAATAAATTCTCACATGATTCGAATCACCCTCGCGCGCTAAATTATGTCGGCGGGGCTTCTAAATCAGTCAGCACTTGCAACCCGCCCCCGCCTGACCGCCAGTTCCCATGGAGACAATGGAGGCAATCTCGACCGCACGACTCACATCAACGTCACACCGAGCACTCCGAGTGACAGCCCCTAGTGTCCTACAGCATGTCACCGTGGCTCACCATGTGTCGCCACACCAGCGAGTGATGACAAAGCCCAAACTGCATCCCCAGAGCGCCGCGCCGGCGAAAGATGCAGCAACGCACAGAAAATGTCAAAACATAAATGCCACCGGGCTGGGAATGAATGTGGCCTGCACTTTGTCAATCTTCCAGAAATTCGAGGCAAAGTGTGTCGCCGCCACCGCCACCGCCGGCATCTCACTGCGTCATGTGATGACCCACTTCTCGATCGTGATACCATGACGTGGTCGCCTCATCAGAACGATTGAGGTTGCTACAGATTGAATATGACGCAAATGCCATTTCCCATAAAGTGCCCTCGTCATTGGGCCTCCATCCCTCCGATTCCGATTCCGGTCGTCGTCATAATTAAATAAATGTTTGCGTTGCAGCGGCAGCGGCAGCAGCCAGCAGTCGCGATGAGCATTGAAACGAGATCATGAGCCGCCCTTCCGCCACCGGAATCACCCAGCACACCGCAACCAATATTAACACAGACTGCGGATAAAAAAGCCCGCCCCCCTCCACGGCATCCGACTGGTGCGAGTGTAAGCCGCCGAGCGAGGACGGGAACGAGAACGGGGACATAATCATCGCAAATACGAACGCCCCAGTCGCACACACAACCGGAGCGAGCACGGAACCGGGTGGCGGGTGGCGGGTATATATGCCCAACAAATATGTAAATAATAAATAAGCCTATTAAGACCAAGTCCGTAGGGCAGACGAGCACAGCGCAGCAAGGCTGACTGAAGGTGGCGGGCCGAGAAGTGGGCATGCAGTGCATACAGGCATGCAAGCACTCACTGGCACTCAGGCAATGAGGCGAATCTACTCAGGTAAATAGACATCGTGCTAAGGGATGAACTACGGATGGACGTGGAGTCATTATTTGCAAAGGATTGCCACTGCCATAGCGTCGTAGCACGCGAGCTAATAGTTTCAATGACTACAGCGTTGCCAGCATGGAGTTTGAAAGGTGCAATCTTTAGAGGGCTACGAGAAGAATTTAAATAAAAGTAAGGCTAAAGAGGCTGGCTCCAAAAGTCATATAAAAGACTAAGCTTGTGTCAAAACTAAACGAAAGTTTCGTCAAATTTCAAATTTGCATTGGAAACTTCAGGAGAATTCAGCTGTCAACTGACGCAGAAAGCGGTTCATTTCTCTCCTGGAAAGTGAATGAACTTAACGAAACTGAACGAAGCGGTAATTTTAGTCGTAATGTGCTATTTTTGTGTTTTTGCTCGGTTGCTGTAGTTCTCTTAAGATTCCGTAGGCAGAGAGCGATTCTTTTCGCTCCCGCGTAAGTGAACGAACTTAACGAAACCAAGCGAAGGAGTTATTATAGTCGCAGTGTACCATTTTTGTATTTTTTAAATGCTTCATTTCTCTCAAGATTCCGTACGCAGAGAGCGATTTATTTCGCTCCCGCGTAAGTAGGCAAAAGTGAACGAACTTAACGAAACTGAGCGAAAATGTCACTATGGTCACCGTGTATCATTTTCATGTACTCGCTCGGTTGTTTCCGCTGTTTCAAGATTGCGTACGTAGACAGCGATTCATTCCGCTTTCGCGTAAATAGGCAAAAGTGAAGAAACTTAACGAAACCAACCGAAGTGAGCACTATGCCAAACGTGTTAAATTTTTCTGTAGTCACTCGGTTGCCTTAGTTTCGTCAAGATTCCGTGTGTAGAGAGCGATTTATTTCACTCCCGCTTAAATAGGCAAAACTGAACGAACTTAACGAAACTAAGCGAAGGGGCTATTATAGCCACAGAGTGTCGTTTTAATGTATTCGCTTGGTTGCCTCCGTTTTCTTAAGTTTTCCGCACAATCATCATAGTTGGTCCTTAAGAGCTTTAAGTAGTGATAGAGGTTATCATTCAGTTGTAACGTTTTCCTCAGGAAAGGCATCTTGGTGGAGGAAGAATTACTCTAGACAGTTTTTGAACCTTTGGTCAGAATTCCGTCGTTTTCTGATGACAAAGTTCTTGACTCTGGCAAATCCGAAAAAAGGTCGTGGAGTTCCTTTTTTTCGAAAAGTCGACGACGCACCTAATCCGTGAAAAATCACCAAAAGTCGGAAAGTGACGTTGTGACTGCCCTCGATGTTGCCAGGTTCAAACCCAGAAGTGAAACATTATGAATTATGAACTTTGTCAAGCTACCTAACCCCGATCTTACGCTTCAACATCGAATACAGAACATTGATCCCAAGCAGACAACTATGGGGAACGGGCCTGGTTCTAAGCAGGAACAACGCAAAGGAAATCTACACTGACGGATCTAAGGCTGGTAGTGGAATAGGTGCGGGTATTTACTCGGAGCATCTCCAAACCAGCCAATCTTTTGTACTACAAGATCAATGTAGTGTTTTCCAAAAGGAAATTGCGGCTATTCGTGAAGCCGCTGAATGGCTAATAATAATAATGGCGGTGCTACAGTCCGAGGTGGACCTGGGCCTAGCTTCTCAGCATCGACTCGTGTTGTGCGTGCTACTGTTCTTTCAGTAGCTTCAGACGACTCATCTCGACTCACATCAAATTCCCACAGACCATGACAATCATTTCCCCCTACAATTTTCCAATCTGGCAACACCATGCGACTGCATATTGCACCAAGAAGCCCGACGGACGTACGATTGCCAGCATAAGTCTCATATGCATGACCTGGCGTCGAGCGCTCGCCTGCTATGAGTGGGAAACTAAATAAAGAACAAAAGTGGAAAATGAAAAGAAAAAAAAATAACTCCGAGAAAAACGAAACGTCCGGGAAAAAGGGAAAACCTCACACAACTTCCACTCAGTAATTGGGATGAATTACACTCGGTACTGGCACTGGTGCATTCGGACCGAGAGGACGGGGTGGGTTTTCCAGCCGCCTCAGAACTGTCAGCGTGTTTGAGTGAAGTACTGACGGTATGGTATCTTCGCCGAGCGCCCTACCCGCCGCTGCTCGCTGCTGTGCCGATGAGTGTGTCTTGTTGTTGGGCCGTGTGTGCTGATGGTGAAGTTAAAGCCGACCCCGACTGTCGACGGAGTGTGGATGAAAACATTTCGTGTTCGGTGCTGGATCTGATCGTACGCTAGCTCTCTCCGCCTGTGCCCTGAGTTCGTCTCGTGTGACATTTCTATCAGAGTTCTTTGGTTTTTCAGGAGCAAGCTCCTTGTGTTTACTCGGGTGGGTGCAGTCTAAGACGTTGAGGGTAGCTTAGCCGCGTTATCGGTGGAACAAGCAAAGGAATTGTGTGTGGATTCAGTGCTATCGGTGGTGTGATCTTGAAAAGGGGAGATTCGGACGACAGTGATAAGTGCAAAGTGCTGTGACGATGGGTCGACTATTTGAATACAACCGCTTCGGCAACGATGCGGATATCAAAAAGGATTCCACTGTTAACAAGGATAAAGAGGTAAGATGAGAGTTAAGGAATCGTTGAGTTTTTTGGGGGATATTTTGGGGTTTCGAGAGCGGGGTACTGTGGATTAGGGTCACGGGGGATTTGGAGACCATTGAGAGTATCGCATGACATATTGGGAAAGGGACATTTGAGGGACTCAGGAAACTGGACTTTTTGTCAGAGCATCCGGGCTCAAAAATGTTGTCAAAATTGACCGTGAGATGGATGACAGTCCAAGGAATGCGAACTTCAAATGGTATGGGATCCTAGCCAAGGAATCAGTTCCACGAGGAGCAAAATTCCGCCACTAATCAGATGGGGAAACGATTGGATGGCACAGTTGGTTAAGTGCCTGCCCCAAGTTAGAGAGGTCCCAGGTTCGAATCCCAGTGAAATCGAATCTGGTCCAGTCACCATTTGCCGTTGGGATCAAATTAACGGCACTGGAGTAGGTTGCTACCTGGCAGTAGACTGGACCAGTTTTGAGTCTGAGTGCTCCAGCAGTGTTTCAAAAATCCTCCGAAAAAAAATCAGATTGGGACTACGGAGGCCTGTTATGACTGAATTCTGATTTCAGTTTCAAACAAGATTCTTTCACTCGCTTAGAAATCCAAAATGACATTTCTCTGTCCACTTGCTGTCTCCAATCGGGCGCGACATTTTTGTTAAGCCCAGGAGAAACTAGAATTTGATGTTGCTTTCCATACGAAGGTTGTCGAATGGGTCCTGCTTTGGTCCTCGCTAGGGTTCCATGACATTTTTGTCACATTCAGTTAGCATCGGTTGGTGTGAACTCAAAATTCAGTCGAGTTGATGGACTCCATTTGAATACATGTCCACTGACATGGTTAGGTTAACTTAGGTTAGGGTGCTGCTAGTGAATTCACCAGCACACTTAGATCATGTTGGTCCATTGTGATACCCACACTTAGACTACTACCGCTGATCGACCGCTCCAGCGATAGTGACGTTAATTTGATCCCAACGGCAAATTGTGACTGCACCAGATTTGAAAAACCTGATACAAGCGTATTAACTTTGCTTTTACCGGAATTCGAACCTGGGACCCCTTTAAATTAGGGCAGGCACTTAACCAACTGCGCCATCCAATCATCTTGTCCATTGGCATAGTGAAGTTCATGATTTGCTGTGAAAATTGGGTCCAAGACTTCAGCCTTCTGTCAAACTCAGCCCACAGTTTTCGAAAAAAAAAAGTACTTTTGAAAGCTGCTTTCGACTTCTCACCTTCTTCTGGTCAAAGTTTCCATTTTAAGCTTACCTTGTGGTCAAAGAGGGGATTCCTTTTACCCCTGGAACCACCGAAATACTCTACATACTCGTGCCACAGACCATAAAAGAAGATTCCTGGTCAAATTAAGAATAACTTCATTTAAGCAAAGCACATCTAGCACCTTTTTTGTCTTCACCGATGACCCCAAACTAGCGCTTGTCATAAACTCAGCCACCTGCTGGGGATCCAGTTCACATGCAAAAGTGCTGATCAAGCAGCACATGTGCGCTGCAGAATATTTTCCTGCTGTTGCATCAGGTGTCGTGGACTGAGCAGGGAGCTGAAGAAATGCATAAATCGCACTTCTTCAAAATTAATTGCATCACGATGTATGCTCGCGGAAGTTTTGTGTTAACGAGGTTGTGTGCTGCTTGGAGGTGAGTTTATTTTAATTACGAAGCTATGCGAAGCATAAATTTGACACAATTGAGAATAAACGTCTAGAAGTCTGCGGAATCGGGCAACGGACTAATTTGTTCGAGCATTCGATCGCCTGAAGATTCTGCAAAAATCTTTGTGATCCACCCGAAGTCCTTAAATAAGTATCAGCTTTCTGTTGAGAAGGCTTGATTATCACGGTGATTATAAATCCATAAATTCTAGGCAGTAGTTAGAAAGCCTTCCGACCAGGATCAGGGTGATTGTGCCATGATTGGTCTCTTGCCAGTCATTATATCGTAGCAGTTTTGCAAGTCTCTACTCGAAGTAAGTAGGCAGGTTGAAGTGGCTGTGAAGTGCATTGATTGATCCATTGTGTCGCCACATAGATTGACATGTTGGAACCCTCTTGTAGCCTTCGATGAACGTAGAAGATTGCTAATTAGTGGCTAAATGCTTTTAAAGAAGTTGGCTCCCAAAAAGTGTCGTCGAAAAGATGCTAAAGCCGGGCAGGTACAGAAAAAATGTGGAATGTTCTTCACTACTTCCTCATCTAAGCAGCTTTTGCGGAAATCCTTTGCACCTATGAGGCAGTATCCAGTGATGACATCGGCAATAATGTTGATTTTTGGTCTGTCAAGGGAGATCAGAGTCTACGATCGCTTAGGATCTAGCTTCGACCAGATCGTTCTGGACGTGTGACATGTAATACCTCTTATCCATCTATTTTGAGTTGCCCCCTCTCATAGCAAAAGTTTGCATAGCGCGAGGTATACCGCTGTGAGCAGGACGAACAGTTTAAATAGTACCCTGACTGACAGAATGAAGGGAATCTTGGAAACTCCACATTAATCTGATACTGAAGTTGAAAGCTCTATTTTGCTCTAGACGCCAGTCTCTGCTGTTGAGGATATATTCATTTTACTGAAATCTCTCTGCGCACTCTTACCAGCCTCAATTTGTTAAAGAGATCAGACTTCGAATGACTGACTGTTTAGCTTCTGAAAGAAATAAAAGCTTAACGTCATCAGACGTATTCATAATTCAGGATGAACAGGCTTGCTGTTGCCATGCTTTTAGCAGGAGCTGTCGAAGTCTAATGTGTCGTAGAAGACCTCTACAAGTTGATGTTGAAGCACTCAGATTTCTTGAGACCATTCAATAGTTGCCAACTTGTTTGTCTTTATCTCTCTGTGTGAGCCTAGCCTAAACTGCAACTCACTACTTAAGGGCCCCTACAGTTTTTGTTAACTTCGAACGGCAAAGTTTTGAGAAACTTCATCTTCATCATCATCATTTTTCGTGGCGCGCATGTAACGCTAAAGGGGTTGCGGGCGTAATGCACGCACGCGAGATCTCCAGGCGACTCGAACCTTCGCCACCGACTCTAACTTATCAGGATCTATGCTCAAACGCAACCAAACAAGTTTTTAGACTTGGTCCAACCATCGCGTCGTATACATATGAAAATATGAAAACGCTACAGTCCGAGGTGGACCTGTGCCTCACTCAACATGCCTCTCCAGCCAGCACGATCTTTCGCCAGCTGTCTCCAGTTTCGCACACCAAGCCGGCCGAGGTCCCCCTTGACTTGTGTGCACCACCTTGTTCGTGCACGTCCTCTGTTGCGTTGTCCCACTGGCTCAGAGTCGAAGACTCTTCGAGCCGGAGCTAAGTTGTCCATACGCTCTACATGGCCTACCTATCTTAGGCGTCCGCAGACTCCTGACTAGCCACAGTACAACCCATACAACTTGTGGTTGAACCTTCTCCTCCAAATGCCATCAACGCAAACAAGATCGCGCGCAGAACTTTTCTCTCGAAAAGACCAAGAGACTGTTCATCCGCTTGGGATATTGTCCATGCCTCTGCGCCGTACAGCAGGACTGGGATGATCAAGGTCTTATACAGAGTCAACTTGGTCTTCCGAGAGAGGGCTCTACTACTCAATTGCCTTTTGAGCCCAAAAAACAGCGGTTGGCAAAAGTTATTCTGCGTTTGATCTCGGTACTGATGTTGTTTGAAAATGTGATCAGAAATGATTAAACATACCCTTGACTTCTGAGGCTACCAGTGGCAGACATGAAAAAAATATTATTTTCCATAAACAATTTCCAACTTTCTCTAAAACACTCATCAACTTTTAACTCCATTTTCCTTAAAGTTAATAAAGAAGCAAACCTTCCCGTCAAACATCCGGTTCATATTCATTTCCTGCAACTTCATCGCATCGCTCCTAATCTTCCCGCTTGTCATCGCATGCATCATTCTTATCACTTACAAATGTAATCCCACTCAAAATTGAATCCAATTAAACATTTTCTCGAAACAAAACGCGCCATTGTTCTTCGACGCTATCTTTCCTCCAGAGGTCACAAGTGCCACAAACATGAAAACAATTTCAACACAGCCACCACGTAATCACAGCGCTTAATAGTCGTTTAAGGGCTTCGCTCTTATGATACTCAATTCATTATCAATTTCAGTTGATTGTAAATATTTAGCTGCTGTAACAGGGCATGAGCTGATAGCGAAACGCTGCAGGCTACAGACGGAAGTCTAGACGGGAAACATGTGTAAATGGCCTTATCTTGTGTGCCAGGATTGCCGCGAAGACAATGGAGATTTCGAAGTGGAATGACTCAAAGGATTTACTATTTGCCGAAGAGATTATACAACTCACAACGGAACGCGTTTGATGGATGAACACAAGGGACTGAGTTGTGTCTTGTTTACTTTTTTTTTTTCATGGCGCCAAAAAACATTTTGTTTGTCTTTGACGATGAGCATTGTATTTGAATTGTTTTTGAAGGTTGAATATTGACATTTTGTGAAGGGTTGAGGATTCTAGGAACACACTTTTCTAGTTCTTCAATTTTTCTGTTACTGTATCGAATACACCGTCGGATACGGATGCGAATATGGTACAGGATTGCTTAACTTCATCTCTGCGTCGCTGTCTCCACAAATTTACATCTGCAATGGCTTTTCTACGAGCTCTTGAGACGGAAGCACGGATTTCCTCATCCATGTCGTCTCATGTCGCATTACAAAACAATTTCACTCACTCGTGTAGGTAAACACTCACCACCTCACCACCCTCATCTCAGTCTTCCTGGGTGGAGATTGTTAAGATTTCTGCATGCGACCCCAGTTAATGCTTCAAGCGCCTAATCACTTGTGACGTTTCCTGAACCCGTTGAGCACTTTACAAATCAACTCGCAACTCGTTAACCCTCCATTGAACACCAAACAAGCGAATTAAAGCGCAAAAAAGAATTAAATCCTTTCATCAATCACTCGAGCTAAAACAAATGTCCCCCCCCCCTCAACCCACGGCGACATCGAATTTCAATTGAAACGAGAAAACAAAAGAAAACCAAGGAAAAGAGAAAAATTGTAAAGAGCTTACAAAAATCGAAACCAGACTGTTTGACATTGCATTGGCTTCGTGTCTACAATTAGGCCTAGTCGGTCTCATGGACTTACCCACTCCCTCCGTCTCCCCGGGAACACTCATCCGCTGTCGGACGCTTTTGTAAACCGCCCAAAAAACAACTGCTTTACATGACATTTGCCAACAATAACGACGTCCAGGATTATTTACCTTCACACACCGTCTGTCTGACACCCCCTCCCTCTGTCAAAACACAAACGCACGCGACGGGGATATTAAGTTCAAAATCAATTAAACGTTAATAAAGTGAAAACTGCCACCAGAACATCTCCACCGCATTCTCCCCCCGCGACGGATGTTTATCGCGTAATAAAACGCGGATTAGGCTAAGTTTGTGAAGCAATTATCGATGCTTCCAGGCAGCATGTCATAAAACATGTAATATCCACGTCCCGCCGTTATTGGGCGGCGAATTTATTACGTGGATCATAAAAGAGGCCGAAAATAAATGCCCACCTCGTACGCCCACATCGTTTGATGGCGGCCTGAGAGGAAGGTATAAATTAAAGAAATTTTATTTCATAAGGCTCCTTCCGCCGTCGATGATGGACGAGCAAGATCGCGGAGACTGCTGCAGTGACCGGAGAGGGCCTCCCGACGCTCTTAATTGAATTGTTTTAGGATCGCGCCTGACACTAATTAATGCCGACACGTACGTACGTTCCGATGCTCACACTCTGATCTGTCAGTTGGGGATTTTCAGAGATTTTTCCTCACATGGAGACGGTCCCCGCCCAGGGGACGAGCATAATCGACGCGACGCGCGACGAGGAGGAGACATGTGCATGACCGCGCGATGGCCGATGAGTGAAAATTCGGTTCGGTCCACTTAGACGATCGGCTGGGGAGTATCTGTCAGATTCGATGATATACGCAAGATGAGGTGAAGTAGATAAATCGGATTCGAGCAGTCGGCGTTGAGGGATCACTGGTTTTGGAACGAGGAAGTCAAAATTATGTCGGGGGTAACGATAGAAATAGAGACGGACAGTAGTGCTTCTTCGATTTTGGGCGAGACTCTGAGTGATCAGAAAGTGCTTTAAGAACCTAACCTAAAAAATTATCAAAAAGAATCGATCAATTGTCTGTCTCTGTCCCTATTCCTAGTAACATAAGCCACAAGACCCCAAAATCACAAACTCAAAGCTTTACTTAAAATTTTGAACAACAGCCTATCGAAACTTATTTTCAAAAAATTCCATAAACTGTCTATCGACAAAAATTCTCTCAGAGCGACACGAAGTGGTGGAACATCCTGCGCAGATCAAAAGCAAACCCGAGAGGAAGTGGAGCATTGCAAACGTCTTCCACAAACCGGAAGAACTTGTCTACGTAATTGCCCATCAGGCACTCTCTTCTGAGTCGATCCGTGCCGTGCAGCTCGTCTTAATTGATCCAATCTAGTTCCCTTTCAAGTCCACACCATTTGTCTGCAATAAATTCCGTTCACTCGCGAGCTCCCTCGACTTGTCTTTGGTCACACAATTCATATCAAAGACCAATCCGTATCCATTTGGGGGTGGAATCAGTGGGATACCCAAAACGATCCCGAATCCAAATCCACTACAAACGATCGTGCTTCCCCCTTAATTAGCCGCCCCATGCCTGCCACTGCGTGTCTATTTAAAAACATTCTGACGAACACTGCATCAAATTTGTATCCAAAGACTGAAATCCTTTGCGTTTAGGATGCCTGTAGGTCATTTATCATTCGGCACTTAAGCGAGGGTTCCCATTCGTGATCGTGCTCGGCTGCGTGTGATTGGGAGTCTCGGAGAAAATTAAGGAAATCTCTCTTAATGATTACCCCATGTCCTCGAGGGGAGAAAACAAAAACGATCGTTATGCCGAGTGACTCAAGTGCACGCATGACTGTACAGTGGGTGAACGAGAAGCATCAGTGAAGATCAGTGACGATCAGTGAGGATCTTCGAGGAGATTCAGCGAGATCAGAGGAGATTTTCGTCGGTTGGGCGCACCCTTAAGTGGCGGGGTACGGTGCCAGAGATAATGGAACGAAATTAATTGTAACGCAGAGTGGCTGCGTCTGTTTCTGTATCGGTATCTGGATCTTTTATTTTTGTCTGCGAGCGCAGACAGACGTTTCCATCTAATGGGTGTTTATCTCGAATTAATTGAAAAAGATCTTAAGTGCGCTGGGACAGGGATCTGAGGTCATTTTCAATAACGAACCGAGAGGAGACTTTGAAGTGGTCTCTGGCTGTTGGTCCGACGAAAGAGATGCCATATGAGTGGTGAGATATGGTTATCGGGGCGCTCCGTGGAATGGGTTGTTGCTCGAAGTAACGAGCAGACACCGAATGTCGGAGGAGACCGATTATGCGGCAGCTGCAGCCCTCAAATTCCTGCACTCGAACTCAATGAAACCCGAAGCATTCCTGCACTATTCATGGATTTGCATTGAATCCAAGGATCTCATTGAATTCACGAATTTCCGACGAAGACATTCCCTAATTCCCTCGACGCAGGGGTGGCAACGAACCTCATTTATCATGTCGGCCAGACTATGGGAGCTATTCAGGAAAAACCAAACAAAATCCCAATCAAAAATGCAACACATTCATCAGCAATCGATTCGAGATATTTTATCTGAAAGACATGCGATACGAAGTGCACCCGAATGGGAAGACCTCTCTGTGGTATTCCGGGAAGTGTGTGTGCGCTGTGAAGGGACAATTCGTCAGTGGAATTGAAGTCCCTGCGAGAGATAAGACGACGAGTGGTGGTGCTGGTAATCCATTTCGGGAGAAGTAAATAGTTTTGTTTACAGCAGTGGATCGGGATAACAATGGCAACCCTTTGTTGGAGGTGACCAATTGTGATGGAGAATGGATATGCAGCGGAAGTTAGGGTCTGGCTCTGGGAGTGGCTCTTGGGTGGACATATGTGATGGTTTGTTTGGACAGTTTCGATGTTTATGCTGAACAAATAGAGTGAGATGTCAATGTTGGCAGAAGTTCTTGTGGATGTTTCAGTGTGTCATAGTTCGACATGCGACTGGCGGATAATCTCATAACGATTTTGATAGCTTCTTTCGGAGGATTTTTGAAACACTACTGGAGCACTCAGACTCAAAACTGGTCCAGTCTACTGCCAGGTAGCAACCTACTCCAGTGCCGTTAATTTGATCCCAACGGCAAATGGTGACTGGACCAGATTCGATTTCACTGGGATTCGAATCTGGGACCCCTCGAACTTTGGGCAGGCACTTAACCAGTCATTTTTTTCTCGTCTTAGTTCAACATACACTTGGGCCTATTCGGAAATGCAACACAGTCTCTGCTGTGAATCAGCTTTGAGGTCGTACGACTTTCAGGAGTCTTACAGATTGACGTTGCAACTGAACAGAGTTGTACCCAAGATTACGCCATTATCCTTGAAGAGGCCAGGTCCCCTTTCGCAACAATTTTGGACAAGTTTCTTTTCTCTATCTCTGACTTCAGATTGGTCACATTTTCCGTTTCGATCCTCATCGTTCTCTTAAAGTTTTCAGAGAGCCTGAGTTGAATGTGTTGGTTCTAAAACGAAAGCGTTTGGACCACTTGTGTGTTCCTTGTTGAATGTCTTCCCTTAGACAAGGACCACCGGAAAATTTTGTTTTAATTCATGAGCCACTGCATATCAGTGAGGTCCCGAATGAATTGCAGCTCAACTGACCCGCAGGAGACAGATTAGACTGAGTAAACAGGCTCCGAGAAGATTGACACTTTCCTTATCGCAAACGACACTCGACGTCTCACATTTGTTCAACAAACCCCCGCAATCGGGTCGAAGATATGTCATATCTCGGGACATGGGCTAATAGATTATCGTGCCAACGACATAATCCCGGCGACGGCGACGTCGTGGTGTCACACTGCCGTGCGAAGACCAGACTAATTGCTGCGATAACTCTCAACTCGGCAGGTAGTCCTCGAGTCACTTCATCTCCTTCCATCTCCTGCTGGATATTATTTCAAAACCAACATCCCATTTCAATCTCAATTCAAATCCATTAAGGACCCATTCACGGGCAACAACAGTTGAAGAGCCGCACGAATCTGCTTCTGTTGTGAGCTCATTCGTTGCGAATCGTCGTCAACATCCCCCACGACAGGCGTTGAAAATTTTGACGGTTCTCTTCACTTTTTTGCACACCAAGTCGAACACAAAAAGGATCACTTCACAGTTGTGTGCGAATGAATCGCATTCATGCCCTCCTTTCGAAGACGACTGAATAATGAAAAACCAATGAAGCGTAGCCAAACTTGAGTAGACACCTCAGCGAGGAGCATCAATAAAATTGGATATGAACGAGGCCCTCCATACCCACAGACCCGGTTGCACATTTCTCCCTTTTGTCAGACACACTCTCTCCCTCCCGTCGCAGCCACTCCACATAGTTCGTCCTTTTCGAGCTGAATTTCAATGGATTGAGCATCGACCGTGATATTCGATGTCGATGTCGATGCCGGTCCTTCGTGTTCGTCCTTAACACGACGACGCGGTTTGTCTAGTGTGCTGTTGTGTGTGTTTGTTGTGCATTGTTGTTGCTATTTATGACTCCTGAGTGCATTTGTTATCCTATTCTTCTCGTTTTGTGTGCCACGGCGTTTCCATTGAAAATTGAAAAATAATGAGAAACGAACGAACTCGAGTGAGTCCTTTCGGCAGTTGGATGAGGGGCACTCTCAGACTCTCAGGTACGGCGCGCACTTTTTAAATTGAAAAGGGATCCGCATCCATTCGATCAATGCGAGAGAAATTGATGAACTCCTTGGCAGCAGGTAGGCGGCCCTGCCGATGAGATGCCATTAAAATTGTGATGGAGTGCGCGGATCGAAGGATGCACCGGGAGGAGGAGGGGCGCTTTAATGATGGTCTAGGATGCAGCGGACCATCATCAGTCCCGATGCAGCCGTTTCGATTGCGCTCGCACCTATTCATTCGGCTACACACTCTGTTATCACGGAGCACGTTGTTACGGATCCTTTTGTTGGACGAGCGCAATTTGTTTCGAGTTTGTTTCATCCTCGAGGCGATAAGAATCGTCTGAAGAGTTGGGCTTGGGTTGAGATGTTTATTGAAGTGGCACAGTGATAGCGTGGATGTGTCGCGACGTTGCGTCAATCGATTGTTAATTAAATTGTTAACCACTGGCAGATGTTCACTTCGGAGCTGCGCTCTGTCGACGGGCGGCGAACAGATGCGGAAGTGGAGATTGGCGTGCGCAGCGAGATTTCAGATATAAACATCGTTTACGCAGAAGTCACCCTGACATGTGGTTGAAAGGGGGTTAATGCGATCGTTTTGACATTTGTTTACATTTTGAGCAGTCGAAAGGGCATTTGCGGAGGGAATTCACCCTTTGTGCTCATCTGGTGGTCTGTCGGAACGACGGCGATGGTTTTCAGATGGTACTCATGTCGCAACGTTCAATTGAGTTATGGGCAAAGTTGAAATAGAGATGATTGCTCATCATTAATGATTTCTTGATTTCCGCTGGTCCACATGAAAGCGATTTAAAGAGCTAGCACATCTTTGTGTGCCCCTTTTCGGGAGACCGACCAGTGGTTTTGCCAACTGTCTTCTTGATGAATATTCGACAGGGCAAATTTTTAGACAGAGAATAACAAGAGATAAAAATCATCTGTTCGTTGCTTCGGCAGAGTCAAGACAGAAGGTTGATATCGATTTTCGCGCACCTAGACTCGGTCAGTTGAAGTGATCATTCTGCTGTTGGCTCTATCCAGGGCATTAGCAGCATCTTAAATTTCTACTCGTTGAGAAGTTGATGAAAAGGGAGAAGGCTGTTGAAGAACCTCTTAAGTCGATAAACATCACCTGGCCTGTAACTGAAACACTTCAGCTCTCAGCAAGTTCAAGGAAAGTGGGCTTTCCTAGTAGCTGCCATTAGGTAGTCTTCTTGACGTCAGACTGTGTTCATGCGAAGACCAATTTTGGGTACATAGGTTTCTTGGTGCTTTCGTGCATTAATCTGGTAAAGTCTTGTCGAAGTCCGTGATCCGATCATTAACTTGTTCGTTACTCTAGATGTTGCTGTTTGCTCCACCCAACACAGTGACACAGCTGTTAGTAGTTGGTAAGTTTTGCCCTTTCCTAGCGGATTAGTTAAACGACGTTCAAGACTTAGATTGACATACTGTCAAAAGCAATCGCCAATTTTGATGAAAGACAACATCTTTCCTATTAAGCAATTCGGACCATTTTTTTTCAATCGCCTGGCGTTATCCCTCTAATTGTGCACAGACAAGTTAATAGGGTAAAGGCTCTAGTCGTCGGCCACCTTACTTTTTTTCACTTTGTTCTTCTCCAGTTACTAAAGCATTTGATGGAAAACGTTTAAACAAATTTTATTGAATATTGAAACAAATGTTAACAGATAAAAGAGAGCATTTTTAATTAAAAACTTACTGTTTTCTAGAAAGTACCAAGTTAATGAAAAAAGTCATATTGCGCCAGTGGCCGGGCGCCAAATTTTAGCGGTCGGCCATAAAAGTTCTAGTGGTCAGTCAGGTCTTATCAGTCAATGAAAAAGAACATTTTCAATGATCATTTAAGGGTTTATTTGAAAGCAAAACATTTAATAAATGTTGGCGCAACTTGAGGAAGCTGTCCCGAGTGTTGAAGACTTGGAACAGCTTGATGCTGCTGCAGGTACTTTCGTTTCCCTCCATTGGCCGACGTCCATATGCGGTTTATGTCTTGGGCTTGCTTGTCGACATTCGGTTTCCCGTTGGTTTTCCAACGATTCCAGTGTGTTGCCTTTTCATTCCAGACATCGACGTTTGCTGTTAACGCAGCAACACCTTCAGCTTCGTCATCGTCACTTTCCGCAACCGCCATTTCACTTAGGATACGATATTTTTGGGATAGGCACTCCCTATCACGCTTCTCGTTTAGTTCCTTCTCCTCCTCCAACCGTTGCAGTTCTATCTGAGCTAGTTTGTTCGATCCCTTCGACGATCCGGAACAGATAGAGCTTCGTCGCCGTTGGTTGCTAGGAATCGAGTTGGTAGTTTTGATCAAACGAGATACAAACGAGTGCACCCGTCGATTCCCTTGCTTGTGGCACCGCTCGGCCGTCGAGTTGGACAGCATCTGTTCTAGCATTCGCTGTGAAAGCACTGAAAAAATCCTTACTATTTGTGCTGGCAACTGAGGCACAAACTGTTGCAGAACTCGATGCAGTAACACATGTAGCAGTGATGGAAGACGCTTTCGACGAAATGGCTACGGTGGCGGCAGTACTTTTTTCCACATTCGTTGTTATTTTATTAGAGCTATCAGAATTATTGGCTAAATTGGCGGCGACCGCGAAATCAGAGCAATTCATTAATATTCTTTCAATATTGTACGTCAAAAGATAAATTTAAGCTATAGTGTATTTCTTTAGTGCTCGCCCATCCCAGGCCGAGGCCGACACGATAGTCGTTTCTTAGCGATGATGCCGCTAGAATTTCAGTATTTACCAAAAGGCAAGGCTTCTCACATGATTAACCATCGGGGATCAGTTAGTTTATTACCCAGATGGAAGCAAGTATGACCTAGAATGACAAATAATTCGAATGCCTCAACACCAATCCACTTCCTTCTTAATAAATGTTAGATCCATGCTGGAAGGATAAACTTCACAGGTTCCTACGTGCTGTTAGAAAGTGCTAGACATTTTTGAAAGATCACGAGTGCGCATACGGCCTGCTGGATGTAGCATTTCCCTTTCGAGTCAAGTTGTGCTGTCTTCAAATTTCCAAGCTAATTCTGTTGGAGGGTCAATAAAAAATCCGGTTGCCTAGAGGCAAACTGAAAGAATCACCGAACACATTTTATCTTAAAGAGCGTGGTGTTTACGTGGACAAAATCTTTTCCTTGTGCCTATTCTTCTTCTCACACCACCATCTCAAACTGCAACGAATATGGTTCCTCCTTTCAGTCTCACGTAATGGAATTCCCTGCAAATTTCCCATTCCGGGGATGAGCAAAACATGTTCCCTGTCCGAAGCGGTTCTCTCAGATCTTCGCATCCTCCCTGTCCAAACAGAAACCAAGTCACTCCTGAAAAATGTCAAAATAAAGGAAAAAATCCACACGAGATGACATTTATTTTTCAAAAGAAAAACAAAAACCTGTCCGCCTCAAATGGGACATCTTTCGATACCCCCCGAGCATTTTGCCCCTCTCACGATCACGAGCACTTCTCCGTCATGTCCTCGTGAGCGTTACACAATTAATCTTCTATTGTGCCCACTGTTCAGTCGAAAAAGTTCGTACATCACCGCACGTAACAAATTCCCGAAGGAGAAACGCAAGCATTGTGTTCTGCCGTCCATAAAAACTACATTTCAAGGACTTCACACTGCGACATTGTTCAATTCAGGGAATAGACTGCGTACGTGTGTGTGTGTGTTAAGTGGCTAAGGTCAGTGCGAACGCACACAGGCACACAGCAAACGCTCCGAATGTCCCACCTTTCCCACAGACACGCAGGGATTAAGCGCGAAGAAATGGGTATATCCACTTACGCAGTAATTGGCATCGCCGAGGATGAGTGAAATATGTGTGGAAGGCGAAGGACTCTGTGCTGTCCCTCTCTGCTGACTCGGTTGAGCGAAAGAGACGGCGACGACGTCATCCTTGTTTATTTCATTTTTGTTGCTCTGCCGTTGAGTGAAACCTCTGCTAAGTAATCCGGTTTCTTTCTCGTTCACAGTTCATGCAGAAGAGTCAAAGTCCCCGGACGAGTAAGCCGAAAGCAGAGAAATACAAACCCCTCGTTTGTCCTTCATACTCGGAGCTGTATCCAGACGGTGACAGCGGTGTCGGCGCTGACGGTCCAGTGACAAAGGAGGATCCCACGAAGAGGACCAAATCGACGAGGAAAAGTGTGGAAATCGCCATCAAGAAGTACCATCAACTGTCTAAATTTTTAATACAAAATCAGGACGAGGAAAAGGACGACGACGAGATGATTGCCTCAGCGGTGGCGTCGAAGAAGCCGAGGGTGTACGACTGTATGCGGGACTTTTTGCGGAAGAAGTTCTTTCAGCAGACCGTCTCCGAGGAGTCGGATGCCGCCGAGGAGTACGACGAGGTAAATATCCTTGAATGATGTCCTGTCCTGTTCATAAAGAATAAATTTGAGAACGGCTGCTATAAATGGTTTTGTTTTTGTCCCTCCCTCACCCGCTCCCCTCAGGTCGACTACATGTCCATGATGGATTCGTACGACATAAAGGATGCTGACGAGGACGAGCAGCAGGAGGACGAACTGGTGGATGATGATGACGACGAGTGCCTTCTGGTGGTGACATCAAACCACCAAACGAGGTCAAGATGCAAGCGCCTGGTCGAAGGTGGATGTTGGCCGAATAATGGGCCGTACACCGAGGAGGGGTACGACATCGACTCCGACGCGGGGATCAAGGACTGCTGTCAGCTGCTGGCGAGCGGGGGCTCCCCAAAAACCGAGAAATGTAAGTCAATCTTCCCCCTCCATCTCACCCCCAGAGACTGATTCTGTTTCGTTGCAGCAACAAAGAGTCCAAAACGCAAACCCATCGAACTGCCGTCCGAGCTGAGGGATGCCGCCTGGTTCCAGCCGAACATCTCCGGCAAGACGGCCATCGAGCGGCTGACTAAGGAGGCCCCCGGGACGTTCATCATCCGGCAAAGTTCCAGCGTGAAGCCGGGAAACTTCATCCTCTGCCTGCGGATGGAGACGAAGGTGAAGAAGTTCGTGATTCTTGGCTCGCCGAGGTGCTACAAAATCAAAGTGAGTTCCAAGTCCTCCACCCCGTCAGCAACTTGATTCTAAATCGATTTTCTCTCTCTTCCATTTCCAGGGCGCAAAAAAGGAGTTCTCCTCTCTGAAGGCACTGGTCACGCATCACTCTGTCATGGCAGAACAGTTGCCGGTGACCCTGACCCTCCCACGGACCCCGGACGAGAAGCCATCCCATCGGTATCTGGACGACTTCGACACATTCGAGTCGCTGCAGATCCTGGGAATACTGAAGTTCCTGCAATCGAAGAATCTAGAGTTCTCCTGAGACACCGCCAATGGCAGTGGGTGCTCAGAGGAGCAACGCTAAACTCTAGGCTACTTAAGCTACTTAATTGGGAACGAAGGCTGCTGGCAGGTCACTTCGGGGGAATCGATATATGGGCATCCAGAATCGCCTCCGTGCACAACATTCCATTTAAGTGAAGACAGACGAGTTGGAGGGCGGATGAGGGTCAGCATTCGTGGGGAGTATTCGACGGCAAGGAATTGATTTACAGCCGAGGTCCAAACGCATCCGAGGCTGCGGACTCAAGTCCGCTACGATTAAGGTGTATCTCTGTTTTTAGATTAAGAACCAAATAAATGTGTATACTTTTGTGTAGAAATTGATTTCGAGTGTTTATTGATGAGCTTAGATGGGGGATTGGGGATTGAGTGCTGTTGAAAGATACACCGTAGCGAAGCGTTGGCATACCAAGTTGGCGTAGACGTGTTTTATAGAAGTCGCTGCACCGATTTCACGTTGGAGTGGAACAATCGCAGCTTGATTCTCAAACTGATGACATTGCCATTCCAGATCCCGGAAAGCATTCCAAACGCGGCTTTAGCTTTCCCAATTCTGCAGCACACGTCCAGTTCGGTGCCAGCGCAGTTAGCCGAGACCACAGTTCTTAGATATAAGAAGCTGTTAATTTTCTCGACTTCCTGTCCGGCAATGTTCAGTTGGGAGCGGGTATTTAAGTTTAGTTGTGTTTGTTTTGAGCCCGACTTCATTTGCCTTTCGGAGAATTTTTTTTTTGAAACGCTACTAGAGCACTCAGACTCAAAACTGGTCCATTGTACTGGCAGGTAGCAACCTACTCCAGTGCCGTTCATTTGATCCCAACGGCAAATGGTGACTGGACCAGATTCGATTTCACTGGGATTCGAACCTGGAACCCCTCGACCTTGGGGCAGGCACTTAACCAACTGCGCCATTCAGTCGTCATTTAGATTGTGCCCTTAGCCCTTAGCTTCTAGATTGTGATCCATCAGATGAAGGACCATTATCCGATGCGAAAGTAGACAAACCAGACAAGTAGACAGCCAGGATGTCATAGTCCATCGAATTATATAATTTCCATCCTTCAATAATGCACGAAGCAGATCACTAATAGCCACCACAAACAATAGTGGTGACAGTATGCAGCCTTGACGAATTCCAATTTGGACCTCATGGTCATCCTTCACCGGACCAAAATTAACACACTCTCATTGTTTTTCTTTCCAAATCGGGAAAAGTGGTTGCCAACAATCACAGGAAAAGAAATTTCGATAACTAGTCAACTTCTGTTTGAATAACTTTGAGCCTAAAGCCACAGCGATTTTTATGAGTAATTTCACGTTTTATCTCGCAACTTCCGTCGCTGTATTCCGCCGTTGTAACCACGTGTTTATCATACGGAACCTCAGTGATCTAATTTCACCTCGTTTCGTTGTCTGCATTATTGACTTCTAATTAAACTTCTGAATCTCCCAAAATTGGACGCATGGAATGAATGAAGAGCTCACACAGTGGTGATTGAAATTTGTAGCTCCTATTTTCTTACTCACATGTGGGCGCCGTGCCGTACTGGGTAGGTGCGTCGACTCCTACGCTCGATGTTGTCGGTTCGATTCCCGAAAAATCACCAAAAATTTGTTCATGGCTCCACCTCTTTCGATTCACGGACAATGCTCAAGGAGTATAACTGTCTAGAAAAAAGCTTCTCAATCTTGCCGTTCGGAGTCGGCATTAAACTGTTGGTCCCCGCCACTCGTGAGGGAACAATAGCACGCACAACACGAGTGGTTGCTGAGAACCTATGCCCAGCTCCACCTCGGACTGTAGCGCCGCCATTATTATTTTTATCATCTTACTCACATGTCACTGCTTAGGAATGTAATCCATGGAGGATGTGAACCTTAGCTTAGACTGACTTTGAATCACATTGCTACAAGTCTTCAAGGCCACGTTCCCCTATATCCGTCATCAGTTGATCTTTATACAGAAACTCTGGTCATCGACTCGAACCAGGAGGATTGGATTTAAAAACTCTTTAAGTTGTTGCATTGGTGTTCATTCGTTTAATGTCGCCGACCCTGTTTGGTTTCTGCAGCTTACAGAGCTCGCAGTTATGTAAAAGATGGGCTATCTAGTGTTTCTTTAAATCATAGGTTATTTTGATACTGACAGCTGTTTCCCATTCAAAATCTTTACAGAAAGTCAGTTTCATACCTCCGCGAAATGAGTCGCTTTTCGCTTGAACAAGGTTGGTAAATATTGAAAATTCACTTCCAAAGTGAGTGCTGTGTAGCCCAAACAGTGCGTTTTTGGAAAAAACTTTTGGCCGAAATGAAGCACCCATCGCGACTGCTGTACGCAAGTTTGTGCTAAAAGTTCGTGAGACTGGTATGCTAGTGGACAGCACTCATGGTCCCCGTCGTCGTACGGTGCGCACAGGTGAGAATGTGGCTGCTGTGGCCCAGAGTGTGAGACTCAATTCACGAAGATTGAATTGAACGCAGAATAACTCTTGCCAACGGCCGTTTTTTTGGGCTCAAAAGGTAATTGAGTAGAAGAACCCGCTCTCGGAAGACCTTGTGTAAGACCTTGATCATCCCAGTCCTGCTTTATGGCGCAGAGGCATGGACAATATCCCAAGCGGATGAACAGTGTCTTGGTCTTTTCGAGAGAAATGTTCTGCGCGCGATCTTGTTTGCGTTGATGGCATTTGGAGAAGAAGGTTCAACCACGAACTGTATGGGCTGTACAGCGACATGAGTCTAGCCAGGCATCTACGGATCCAACGCCTAAGATGGCTAGGCCATGTAGATCGTATGGACAACTTAGCTCCGGCCCGAAGAGTCTTCGACTCTGAATGCAAAAGAGGACGTCCACGTTCAAGTTGGCGCACACAAGTCGAGGGGGACCTCGGCCGGCTTGGTGTGCGAAACTGGAGACAGCTGGCGAAGGATCGTGTTGACTGGAGAGGCATGTTGAGTGAGGCCCAGGTCCACCTCGGACTGTAGCGCCATAAGAAGAAGAAGACAATAAGCACTGCGAGTTCATATGTGGGATGAGCTTAGTCTCTAGGTTAAAGTGACTGTATCCATTGTGCTGAGCTCTAGCCCTAACTCAGCCAAAAAATAGCTGTGTTTCAATTGGCACATACTAAATTGCTTGAGTTTGCGTTCTGTGTTAAGGCTCAACAATAATTGTCTTTATTGGACTTAAGCTTAAGTTGAAAGCCCATTTAAGAACTTACCCAGCGTTCTCCTTCTTCTTGTGGTGCTACGGTGGCCCTGGGCCTTAACCAAAAAGCCTTTCCAACACCACGATCCTTTGCAGCAGATCCTAATCACCCCGGTCTCTGACTCTTACTCCGAACCAGTGAAACGATGGAACAGATGTGATCCACGTCTTAGGTGGCACACAAGTGCAGAGAGATCCTGACCAATTTGAGGTGCGCAATTAGGGACGGCTAGCAAAAGATCGATCGAGAGGCTTCTTGGTTAAGGTCCAGGTCTGACCTGGACAGAAGCGAGCGAGCATGGAGTTCGAGGGAAATGTACTGCGTGATCTTGCGTGGACTATGCATTTTTGTGCAGCGGATGGGACCAACCGTTTCAGCCTGGACAGTTTTTGAATCTCATTCGCTAAAGGAAGTAACCACAGTCCATCTTAGAGTGAGGCGCTGGAGACAACTGGGAACAAATTACGCTGAATGGCGACTCATGCAAGGAACAAGTCCATCCCGAACTGTAACCTCACTCGAACAAACGTTTAGTTTGCTAGTCAATTTAGTATTTAATTCCAGGCAATTATTCTTTTGGGCTCCGTGGTGTAGTTAGTAACTGCGACAACTGCTGCCATCACAAGCTTGATTCAATTTCCGAAAGACACCGTTAAATTTTTTCACGGTTCCACTTCTTTCGATTCATTTACAATGCTCAAAGCGTAAAACTGCTTAGAAAACACTTTTCAAACTTTGCCATTCGAAGCCCGGATTAAACTTTAGGCCCTCTTCACGGGTGAGGGGACAATAGCACGCACAAGATGAGTGGGTGGTGTAGAAGCTAGGCTAATGTCCACACCGGACTGTAGCACCACAAGATAATTGCTCTACTCCACAGAAACCCTAAGCACCCAGTTCTGGATTGGAATCAATACCACGATCTCAATGAATATGGAGTAGAGGATACTATTACAGTGGCGGCAAGTAACTCCCTTTGTCGCATTCGTTTATAGGGTTCTAGAAATGTCTGATGAAAACTCACACTTTTATGTTGCTCTTGTATCCTTAACAACGTTCTGTCATCGAGAAAGCAGCTAATTAGTCACAACCCCCCTTAAACATTTGAAAATCTCAGTCCCTCGCCATCAGGCTAATCAGGCCTCGATCGGAAGCCGCTTTCCCCCCACTCATAAGCCCCGATTGATTCTGTTTCGATTCGAATCAAAACCAAAACCTCCTTCAATTTGAATTTACCACAGTCCTTGACAACCCACATCGGGCCACTCAAGCAACCTTCTTCTGGTTGCACGAACAACTGTTACAATTCTTGAGTGTAATCCCGCTGAAGTACTCCTTCCCCGCCCACATGGTGACGCGCAGAAAAACCTTGTATCAAGGACCTCTTTAAGACCATTCAAAATGTATTCAAATGCATTTTATTCAAGGACTCCCCCACCATCCCGCCGAAGATGAAAGCCCACTTCACCAGACGAGCTCATTCCGAATTACCCCAGTCAATGGCATTTAATTCGATTAATGGAAGACCAAATCAAGTGTGCGCCTGCCTCTCCACTCCAGCCAGGGCAGGTCCTCAAGTGGCGAGGAAAAGCAAGGGAGGGCGACGGCGAGCTTAGAGTCGAACACATGTCATAGCAGAGTGGCATGGAGTGGGAAGCAGGACAGGAGACGTCCGCACGATTGCTTTAAACTTTTCATTTAAATCCATCACACAGACGATACAAAGGATAATCCATTTGCGTGATATACGAGCGGGAGTGTGTCCCTGCCGTCGCTGGCAGGCAGCGACACTCTTACAAAGTGTTAAACACCAGAGTTGAAGGATGCTGCGCGTCTCCAGTGAGTCATGTGTGTCCTTTCCCCCCGAATGCGATGCTTCATCCTGTGACACGATGATAAATGAGTTCGTTCAATCGTGACAGATACATTTCTCGTGCTCCTCTCTTTGTGTCCCTTCCTTTCCTGTCCTTGCCCCACCCACAGACCGCGTTTGACACTTCCTCATCCCTGGTGTGTGACTGTGAAATTGCCCAGAAAATACTTGGAGCTTTAAGGAGGCAGCCACCTCTTCAAAGGGAGACGCCGAGGCACGAAGGACGAAGTAAACGACTGCAAAGGGATTCGTGCACAACACTTTGCAAATAAAAATCTCAGCGTATTGCATTCCGGACACGTTCGGCGAAAGGATCTCTCGGGTCCATGCCTGGGAGATGTGTAAATGGAGTGCGCTCGCACGCTTTTTTGTGAAGCCAGGAGTGTAATTGAGGAGGTGCTCCGAGCGGATGTGGACTGCATCAGCAATTAGGGGAAACAGCGGCAACCTGTTTCTCTGGCGGGGGAAATCAGATTTCATATTTCATTATCGGCTGGGCGATGGTTGGTGCGGGAACACGATCCCGCTCCGTCGGGGAACGGAAAGAGATTTTAAATTGATGGCAGTGCTCCTTGGAAGATATGTGGTTTTGTTCTCCGATAGGGAAATGGCCCAAAAGTATGCAACGGCGCAGAAGTAAATAATTCATTGTGATGTTCAAGCGGCAGAGTGTCTAGTGAGACGTCTTCACCGGGGAAGGACGTTACATTTTCCAGGAGTCGCGAATAAAATCCAGTATGAAAACTGGTATAACGGAGTGCATAGCCTTATCTTGCCTTAGTGGTAAGAAACTGAGGAAATCAAGCTTGATCCCGCCGTCAGACTAAACTGATCGTTCAGCAGGAAAGGAAGGGAGCACTGTGGCAACTAAACCCATCGCTGGTGCCCTGTGGACTAGAAATTCCTATCAAAACAGCAGTCAGGTGATTATCAGAGATCACGGGCATGCGACCTGACTGCAATCTTGTCTTCATACAGAAGCAGCAGATGGCGTAAGTGAACTTTTTATAAAGTGTCTTCCGATAGAGACTTCGGAACTTTGACAGATGATGGCGGACATATTGTTGAAGCTACAGCTGTCAAATTAGCTGCCATTTATTCAATCTGTTTTGCCAAATCATCGTGGAGGGACATAGCGTTCAACAACACGTGCAAATGACAAAATTGCTTCATCAAAATGAGTCCTCTGATCGGGCAACATTCCGCGTGCTTCTATCATCTTACGGTCGCCATAATCGTCCTAATGATCGCAGTGAGGAGGATAAATTTGAGTTCACTTGTTTAGTAAACGATGAAACATGCAATCATGATCGAAACCTACAAATGACCTGCTTTTTTAACACTTCCTTTCCCTAAATCCCTCGGACCTCGGACTGTAGAGCCACCATTAACATCCTCAGTCAACACAGAACTTTGTATCACCTTCAAACCGGCAGAGATTTGTGTCAAGGATAGGTTTCTGAAGGAAATGATCAGTCCTAAAGTGTTCAGCCGTGGAATCAGTCCCCACGAGCAAACCAACCTCCCTGACATGACCACTACTCAACCAAACTCCCTCCGCTCTCCCTTTCAACAATGAATGCAGTTAATTGGTTCAACTTTCGTCGAACCACCTCAAAAATTCTGTTTAGACTCATTAGAGTGCCCCTCTCCACGGAAATCTTTAGTAAAAGGCGAAAGATTTATTCGACACTGAAGAGAAGCCAGAGTGAAGTTCCCATCCACAGCAGTGTGCATCAGTGCCCGAATCTGCGTAAAGCGGGAGTGAATTATAAAGTCAAGCAAATTCTCCAAACCCGCACTCAGGTACAACCAGTCCCAGGTACACAATTAGCAGCCCCTAACTCAAACCGCTGACACGACACAAACCCCTTGGCTCACAGGGGATGTTTCTGCGAGTGTCCTTCCGATACCCCGGTTTTATTTGTGTTCATGCGGACAACCAGACTGATAAAACATCGGTGTTTACTTTGACAAGAAACTCAGATTACGGAAAACCCTCTCGGTCTGGTGCGCCTTTCATTACCGAGTTTTTGCGAACCAATAACGGAGGCAGCTCAACCTCAAGAGCCCCGCACATTCATTCGCTGAAACAAGCCCGCAACACGACCGACTACATCTGGCACATAATTCACCCGCAAGTACCCCATGCAGCGCATTAAACTTAAACGCTGTCCGCCCTTATTTACGACCGTGAAATATTTTATCTCGCAGCCCGCCTTAACTCACTCGTCCATTTATTCACTTTTAATCCGAAGGCTCACGACTACCATATGCGAACATAATGAGCTTCGCCGGTTTCATTACGCGCATTACGAGCGAGAGGACGACTCGGCGAGCCCGCAACTGATTATTACCGGAATCGCATCAAACAAAAAGGACTTAACGTCCTTTTTCGCTGTTCCCCCCCCCACATCAACCAGCCGTGTTGCCGTACATCGGCCACATATCGTGTTGCGGACTGATGGTTAATCGGCGGACAGCCAGCGCACATAGGCTCCCGACGAGGATCCTATTTCGAATGTCCTCTTCCGGCCGTGACTGGCTTGTGGACATTAATATCGCTACGAGATTAATTATCATAATAAATTTAATAAAAGTGAAAACGGAATCCTGGACTTTACGGCGCTGTCCCACATCCATGTTCGGCTGCTGGACACTTTGGCCCGCTCGTCCTTTATTGGCGGGGGATAGATGTAATAGACAATTAAAGGATTTCGCTTGTGGATGCGGTTCTTTGTGAAGTACTTTTCATTAACTGATAAAAGAGGGACAATGGATGGCATAAAGTACGGGGATTTGTTGGGGAGTAAGCTACTCTGAAAGGAATAGGCTTCGTTATGCAACGTCTTCAGTCAGCTTCCTGGTAGCCTAAGCTGACAAGGCTCATCTGATGAGATTGCTGGTAAGCCGTCTACTGGTTATGTGGACTGAAGTGAAATGGTCGCTGTGAACGGGCCATTCAGACACAAACGAAGGAGTTGTGAGGAAACTTCCTCAGTAGACAGTAGGCGTGTTTCATTCACAAAAGTGTAACCAGCTAAGTATACCTTTGCACACAAATGAGCAAGAGCTCGGAAGGTGCTAATAAACTTCCGAGTATTTTTTAAATTTTAGAAGTGATAGAGGAGAACATTTTTCAAAAGTGGATGAGGTTGATATTGGCTGCTTTGAGAGGAAAATTCTTCGGGTGATTTTCGGTCCCGTCTGCATAGAGGGTGAGTGGAGGAGAAGATATATCAAAGAACTGTACGAGCTGTTCAGCCACATCGACTTAGCCAAAAGGGTGAAGATCCAACGATTAAGATGGCTAGGTTATGTAGAACGAATGGAAACCAATGCTCCGGATCGGAAAGTCTTCGAATCCACCCCCGAAGGATGGCGCAGTAGAGGAAGACCGCGACTCAGGTGGCACTCGCAAGTGGAAAGGGACCTCAACAAACTGTGCGTGCGAAACTGGAGGCAGCTAGCTAAAGATCGAGCTGGCTGTAGACGCTTGTTAGTTGAGGCCTAGGTCCACCCCGGACTGCCACCTTAAGTAAGTAAGTAAAGCGGAGAAAATTGTTTCGTCATCAAAATTAGCTATGACCACAACCTTTGAGATATAGGGAGTATGAGCGTTTTATTGAAAGTTGTTGCTGACGTGGGTGCACTCCACTGGATAAACGTCCAATGGCTCTGTAGATCTATCTCAATTCTCCGAGGGGTAGAGATAATCAAAATTAAGTCATTTATCAGTTATCAGTGGAAATGTGTCACTTGAACAAAATCTAGCCAGTAAAACTGTCTGATGCGTCGCTACGAAAGTATGTGTGGGTGTACGGTGGTTCCAAAAGAAACCAAATTACCACTATGGGCCGTTTTGATACCACACCTCTGAAAGGGAAAGGAAATATAGATTGTAGACCCTGTTTTCTTATAGAGTTTAGGAACATTACTACCGTCTTGACGGTCATCTTGAACAGACAGATTTTCTTCGATAGATTCGATAAAAAGTCTTCCTAGAGCTCGATGTCTAGCTCCAGCCAGTGCTTGTCATGTGCTCTGATGTGAACTTACGATATAACAGAATCTCGAATGGCGAAGATTTCCGTTTGGAAAACACAAGTACAGTCCATTTTGAGCCATCAGTGTGTACGTCCACATCTGGGAGGAGACCAAGAAGTCCCTCTTTCCATGCATCTCTAGTTGGGTAGTGTTCGCAGGTACGTTTTGCAATGTTGAGCTGGAATGTTCATAAACTTGGCCTAGTTTCCAGCGACATGTGCAGGAACTTCAATGAGTCAGCGGTTAGAAGAACTTTAGAGCATCTGCTCTGTTTTTGAAACCTGCTCTAGTCAAAACTAGGAAAAACCGTAGGACAATTATTCTTCAAATCAGTTAATGTCGTGGGTTTCGTGAAGTCACATCTGCTCATCAAATTCGCACATGCCTCTAAATTGTTCTGCCTCAATAAAGATTCTGATGGCAGCAATTAGATTAAGTTTGTGAAGCGGTATCACTATGTATAGACCCAACAGGCCTATGTGAGGCTCACTAACGTCCACTAACCTATACGACTGGATAGCGCAGTTGGTTAAGTGCCTGCCCCAAGGTAGAGTCCCAGTGAAACCGAATCTGATTCAGTCACCATTTTCCGTTGGGATCAAATTAACGGCACTGGAGTAGGTTGCTACCTGGCAGTACAATGGACCAGTTTTGAGTCTGAGTACTCTAGTAGTGTTTCAAAAATTCTCAAAAAAAAAAGAACCTATCCTTCCCCATCTTTTCTAAACATGACCTAGCCCCATTAGGCGTTGTATTCGCAAGTGCCTAGACTTGTGTCGTGGTTAAATCTTCTCCTCCAATCGCCATGAACGCAAACACGAGCAAAGATCGCACTCAGAACTTTTTCTCTAGAAATGACAAGAGCTTCTTCACCCGCTTTCGATATTGCCTCTGCGCCGGAGATTGGGATAATCAATGCCTTATACAAGGTGACCAGATAAAAACGATACGAGAAGAAATTTAAATAAAATAACAACGGTGTGAGATATAAAATTGATTCCAGATTCAATTTGAAGCAACTTTCATGACATTAAATACGAAATAGCGCATAATTTAAATAGTCTCACTTCGCTGACAGTGCTTTAAGCAGTCTTCAATTTTTGATGACTAGGTCAAATATTTACGGCGTTCATCCGGCAGCAGCGTGTCGAATGTTGGCATCGAGCTTGTTCAAATTAGTTGGCTTGTTATCGTAGACTAAGGACTTGCCGTAGTTACAGAGAAAATAATTGAATGGTGGCATGATCGCGCCGGACAGCCGATGATCGCTCGTCTGAGATGACACAGTTGCCAAACTTTTCCTTCACAACTTCGAGCGAGGCAATGCTTGTATGGCATGTTGCGCTGTCTTTTTGAAACCAGAGCTCAGTTGTCGAGTTCTGGGCACATAAAGTCGGTTGACAGCGCTCTATACCTGACACCACTAACGGAAACGATGTCTCCTTCATCATGGACTTCAGATATAAGGTCCGATGATGCCGCCTTGCCGTAAACCGCAAAGCACATTCAAGCTTTGTGGATGCATTGGGGCTTGATTGAACACTTGTGGATTGCGTTTGCTCCAATAACGAACATTTTGCTTGTTGATATAGCCACTGAGTCAAAAAGCCTCATCCGAGAAGATGATTTTTGGCCAAAGTTCGGATCCCTGGTCAACATTTCCACCGCCCAATTAGCGAGCTCAAGGTGATGTTTGGCTTCTATTCTCTCGTCAGCACAGTCTCATACGCATGTGTAAGTACATTTTTCCACGGTGCTATGAATTGCCTGTACACTGAAGCTACGATTCGACCTCATGACGAAAATCACGCTATGTATTTACTGCGAATTTCGTTAAAACTCGTATTTTTTAATAATTTCCTCAAGTTCGAATGACGACTTGGTAACATGGGTCCAACACACGAAGCCAATTGATGGCACTATGCTTTCCAAGTGAAGTTAAGAGCCTTCTGAAAAACGAACAATTTGTTCAGAGATTTCATATCCATATTGGGCCATATTTGTGAGCGCCGTGGCGTAGTGGGTAGGTGCGTCGACTCCTACGCTCGATGTTGTCGGTTCGATTCCCGAAAAATCACCTAAAATTTTTTCATGGCTCCACCACTTTCCACAATGCTCAAAGAGTATAACTGTCTAGAAAAAGGTTCTCAATCTCGCCGTTTGGAGTCGGGATTAAACTGTAGGTCCCCTCCACTCGTGAGAGAAAAATAGCACGCACAACACGAGTGGTTGCTGAGAAGCCAGGCCCAGGTCCAGCTCGAACTGGAGCGCCGCCATTATGATTATTATTATTGGGCCATATTCACACCACATTTTGTCCCAAAATTTAGTGCATGCTTCGCTCTTAGGAATTCCCTGACCAATATCATCGTAAGCTACCTTCTTTCTGTTATTTGGAACTGGTGCTACTAGTGGTTGAGTCTACACAGAATGATTTCCTCCACCATGTTTCCGCATATTCGCCTCTGAGCACTTTCAGTGTGTCTTCTTTGGCATATACTCGTATGTCATCCCATACGCACCACTTTGACTTTTGACCTCTTCCCTGTGAGTGTTCGAATTTCTCCCGCCTTAAATCTATCTGCTGATTTCGTATTTCATGTGGAATACAGCCTGTCGTTGACGGGAGTCGTCTAAGCAAACAGAGCCAAAGGAGGGATACACTTTTCCCCACTTTTTTGGAGACCGTACTCAAGTCCAAAGTAAAAATTCTTAACAAACAGAATTTGTGCTCCAAATCATCTTTAACGCCATTATCTAGCTTTTGTCTTGCTGCGAAGGTCTTCAATCACATTTATGCAAAACAAAAAACAAAACGTGGATCCTCAAGCCACATCCTTAGTGCTCACCGAAGCGATTTGTTATCGTCCTCGCCAGCAAAAGCCTTCTATTCCATTCACGGCCCTATTCATCACCAACAAAACAGTGCTTTTTTCTCCTGCTTCACTTCATAATTTTGAAACAGCATGGATCCGGGCACGCTGACGATACCCCTGACTCCCATTGTTGAGACCACGAGTAATCTTCCCAAAAGCGTGTCAATGGTACGCCCGGGGGACGTCCCGAACTGGCACTCCCGCTCATCCCTGAAAGCAAACGAAACATTGTCACATGCCTCCCTAATTACGGCCTCCTTTCTCCTGCTTTTCAAAATTAAAATATGGCCTACTTTCGCAGCCCCCATCCCCCCGCATTCCTCATCCGCTTAATTAAATCCATGCCATCACTGGCACCACAGCCACCGGCAGGAATTCAAAATCAGGGCAAGTTCCCTGCTCACACGTACACACTCCCACTCAATGACAGATGACGCGTATGTGACAAATGTCAAAACGGGTCTTGCCCCCGCCCACCCTCCGTTCGGTAATTGAATTCCACACGCCAGGATGGGGATGCCTTTGGATCAACCTCCAGCTCCGTCGCCGGATAGTGGCTCGGTTGAGCTGCGTTTGACGTGGTTCCCTCAGTTTGGCTTTCATTATCCAGTTGTCATCCTTTGTGGTGGAATTATGTGTGGCTCTGGTGAAATGTGGTAAACATTATGTTGCGGTTTCAATTGATGCCTCCGCGTTGGCCCCCCGCCTTCTGTGGGCGGCCTTGAGGTGGGCGCCCATATTTCATCTTGCGATTAATAGCACGCGGGCGGCGGCGGCGTGATGTGATGGGGGTTTGGTGTGTATTCGTACGGAATTGCGGTTGTTCAGTGACAAACGCAACATTGTTTGATATGGCAGCCGTGGATTTGTGGAGTGCTGGGGCGGGGTGGCGAGCACGCTGGAATGCAGGCTTGCGGCTGCAGTGGACTCGGTAATTTGAGGGCAATTTGGTAATTTTGCGGTCAAGTGACTTGCGAATCGGTTTAAGAAATTGAATGACCGGAGCTGTGTGCGGATGGATGAATGTGTGCTTAGATGTGGGCACTTTTGAGTTGAATATGGCTTTAAATTTGACAGAGAACAGTCGTTTGCGGTCCAGAACATTGATGTTTGAAGGTATTGCCATCCACTTGCCTTCCGATTTTTTGAGACGTTCTGCGATCGAGAAGGGGTGTGGATGATAACTATATTTACCATAGAGAGAAATGTCACCACATACACATACATACATATGTCACCCCTGAAAATCCTTAGTTTACTCGTTTATAAGTCACAGCTTCCTCGTTTGGGAATCATCTGAAGGACACGTTCAGCTGCCAATGATCGTTACTCTGGCTTCTCTTCAGTGTCGAATAAATCTTTCGCCTTTTACTAAAGATTTCCGTGGAGAGGGGCACTCTAATGAGTCTAAACAGAATTTTTGAGGTGGTTCGACGAAAGTTGAACCAATTAACTGCATTCATTGTTGAAAGGGAGAGCGGAGGGAGTTTGGTTGAGTAGTGGTCATGTCAGGGAGGTTGGTTTGCTCGTGGGGACTGATCATTTCCTTCAGAAACCTATCCTTGACACAAATCTCTGCCGGTTTGAAGGTGATACAAAGTTCTGTGTTGACTGAGGATGTTAATGGTGGCTCTACAGTCCGAGGTCTGAGGGATTTGGCGAAAGAAAGACTTGTGTTAACAAAAGGGAGTCATTTGTAGGTTCCGACAGATGCGTTCAGACCAATCTTGAAGGGAACTATACCAACTGCGGCATAGCAATAAAGTCGGACATCCAAGCCGCTATTATGGCACTACACACCTACAGAGTTGAGCAGGAGAAACCGAGTAAAATCGGTATAGTCAGCCTAGCCAGCCTAGCCAGCGTAGCCAAGCCTAGCGAGCCTAGCCAGCCTAGCCAGCCTAGCCAGCCTAGCCAACCAGCCAGTCTAGCCAGGCTAGCCAGCCTAGCTAGCCTAGCCAGCCAGCCAATCTAGCCAGCCTAGCCAGCCTAGTCAGCCGAGTCAGCCTAGTCAGCCGAGTCAGCCTAGCCAACCAGCCAGCCTAGCCAGCCTAGCCAGACTAGCCGGCCTAGCCAGCCTAGCCGGCCTAGCCAGCCTAGCCAAACAGCCAGCCTAGCCAAACAGCCAGCCTAGCCAAACAGCCAGCCTAGCCAGCCAGCCAGCCTAGCCAGCCAGCCAGCCTAGCCAGCTTAGCCAACCAGCCACCCTAGCGAACCAGCAAGTCTAGCCAGCCGAGCCAGCCTAGCCAGCCGAGTCAGCCTAGCCAGACGAGTCAGCCTAGCCAGCCTAGCCAGCCGAGTCAGCCTAGCCAGAATAGCCAGCCTAGCCAGCCTAGCCAGCCTAGCCAGCCTAGCCAGCCTAGCCAGCCTAGCCAGACTATCCAGCCTAGCCAGCCTAGCCAGCCGAGCCAGCCTAGCCAGCCAGCCAGCCTAGCCAGCCTAGCCAGCCAGCCAGACTAGCCAGCCTAGCCAGCCTAGCCAGCCTAGCCAGCCTAGCCAGCCTAGCCAGCCTAGCCAGCCTAGCCAGCCTAGCCAGCCTAGCCAGCCTAGCCAGCCTAGCCAGCCTAGCCAGACTATCCAGCCTAGCCAGCCTAGCCAGCCGAGCCAGCCTAGCCAGCCAGCCAGCCTAGCCAGCCTAGCCAGCCTAGCCAGACTATCCAGCCTAGCCAGCCTAGCCAGCCTAGCCAGCCGAGCCAGCCTAGCCAGCCAGCCAGCCTAGCCAGCCTAGCCAGCCTAGCCAGCCAGCCAGACTAGCCAGCCTAGCCAGCCTAGCCAGCCTAACCAGCCTATCCAGCCTAGCCAGCCTAGCCAGCCTAGCCAGCCTAGCCAGACTATCCAGCCTATCCAGCCTAGCCAGCCTAGCCAGCCTAGCCAGCCTAGCCAGACTATCCAGCCTAGCCAGCCTAGCCAGCCGAGCCAGCCTAGCCAGCCAGCCAGCCAGCCAGCCTAGCCAGCCAGCCAGCCAGCCAGCCTAGCCAGCCTAGCCAGCCTAGCCAGCCTAGCCAGCCTAGCCAGCCTAACCAGCCTATCCAGCCTAGCCAGCCTAGCCAGCCTAGCCAGCCTAGCCAGCCTAGCCAGCCTAGCCAGCCTAGCCAGCCTAGCCAGCCTAGCCAGCCTAGCCAGCCTAGCCAGCCTAGCCAGCCTAGCCAGCCTAGCCAGCCTAGCCAGCCTAGCCAGCCTAGCCAGCCTAGCCAGCCTAGCCAGCCTAGCCAGCCTAGCCAGCCTAGCCAGCCTAGCCAGCCTAGCCAGCCTAGCCAGCCTAGCCAGCCTAGCCAGCCTAGCCAGCCTAGCCAGCCTAGCCAGCCTAGCCAGCCTAGCCAGCCTAGCCAGACTAGCCAGCCTAGCCAGCCTAGCCAGACTAGCCAGCCTAGCCAGCCTAGCCAGCCTAGCCAGCCTAGCCAGCCTAGCCAGCCTAGCCAGCCTAGCCAGCCTAGCCAGCCTAGCCAGCCTATCCAGCCTAGCCAGCCTAGCCAGCCTATCCAGCCTAGCCAGCCTAGCCAGCCGAGACAGCCTAGCCAGCCTAGCCAGCCAGCCAATCTAGCCAGCCTAGCCAGCCTAGTCAGCCGAGTCAGCCTAGTCAGCCGAGTCAGCCTAGCCAGCCAGCCAGCCGAGCCAGCCTAGCCAGCCTAGCCAGCCTATCCAGCCTAGCCAGCCTAGACAGCCTAGCCAGCCTAGCCAGCATAGCCAGCCTAGCCAGCCTAGCCAGCCTAGCCAGCCTAGCCAGCCTAGCCAGCCTAGCCAGCCTAGCCAGCCAGCCAGCCGAGCCAGCCTATCCAGCCGAGTCAGCCTAGCCAGCCGAGCCAGCCTAGCCAGCCTAGCCAGCCGAGTCAGCCTAGCCAACCTAGCCAGCCGAGTCAGCCTAGCCAGCCGAGTCAGCCTAGCCAGAATAGCCACACTAGCCAGCCAGCCAGCCTAGCCAGCCTAGCTATCCTAGCCAGCCAGCCAGCCTAGCCAGCCTAGCCAACCTAGCCAACCAGCCAGTCTAGCCAGGCTAGCCAGCCTAGCTAGCCTAGCCAGCCAGCCAATCTAGCCAGCCTAGCCAGCCTAGTCAGCCGAGTCAGCCTAGTCAGCCGAGTCAGCCTAGCCAGCCAGCCAGCCGAGCCAGCCTAGCCAGCCTAGCCAGCCTAGCCAACCAGCCAGTCTAGCCAGGCTAGCCAGCCTAGCTAGCCTAGCCAGCCAGCCAATCTAGCCAGCCTAGCCAGCCTAGTCAGCCGAGTCAGCCTAGTCAGCCGAGTCAGCCTAGCCAACCAGCCAGCCTAGCCAGCCTAGCCAGACTAGCCGGCCTAGCCAGCCTAGCCGGCCTAGCCAGCCTAGCCAAACAGCCAGCCTAGCCAAACAGCCAGCCTAGCCAAACAGCCAGCCTAGCCAGCCAGCCAGCCTAGCCAGCCAGCCAGCCTAGCCAGCTTAGCCAACCAGCCACCCTAGCGAACCAGCAAGTCTAGCCAGCCGAGCCAGCCTAGCCAGCCGAGTCAGCCTAGCCAGACGAGTCAGCCTAGCCAGCCTAGCCAGCCGAGTCAGCCTAGCCAGCCGAGTCAGCCTAGCCAGCCTAGCCAGCCGAGTCAGCCTAGCCAGAATAGCCAGCCTAGCCAGCCTAGCCAGCCTAGCCAGCCTAGCCAGCCTAGCCAGCCTAGCCAGACTATCCAGCCAGCCAGCCTAGCCAGCCAGCCAGCCTAGCCAGCCTAGCCAGCCAGCCAGACTAGCCAGCCTAGCCAGCCTAGCCAGCCTAGCCAGCCTAGCCAGCCTAGCCAGCCTAGCCAGCCTAGCCAGCCTAGCCAGCCTAGCCAGCCTAGCCAGCCTAGCCAGCCTAGCCAGCCTAGCCAGACTATCCAGCCTAGCCAGCCTAGCCAGCCGAGCCAGCCTAGCCAGCCAGCCAGCCTAGCCAGCCTAGCCAGCCAGCCAGACTAGCCAGCCTAGCCAGCATAGCCAGCCTAACCAGCCTATCCAGCCTAGCCAGCCTAGCCAGCCTAGCCAGCCTAGCCAGCCTAGCCAGACTATCCAGCCTAGCCAGCCTAGCCAGCCTATCCAGCCTAGCCAGCCTAGCCAGCCTAGCCAGCCTAGCCAGCCTAGCCAGACTATCCAGCCTAGCCAGCCTAGCCAGCCGAGCCAGCCTAGCCAGCCAGCCAGCCTAGCCAGCCTAGCCAGCCTAGCCAGCCTAGCCAGCCTAGCCAGCCTAGCCAGCCTAGCCAGCCTAACCAGCCTATCCAGCCTAGCCAGCCTAGCCAGCCTAGCCAGCCTAGCCAGCCTAGCCAGCCTAGCCAGCCTAGCCAGCCTAGCCAGCCTAGCCAGCCTAGCCAGCCTAGCCAGCCTAGCCAGCCTAGCCAGACTAGCCAGCCTAGCCAGCCTAGCCAGCCTAGCCAGACTAGCCAGCCTAGCCAGCCTAGCCAGCCTAGCCAGACTAGCCAGCCTAGCCAGCCTAGCCAGACTAGCCAGCCTAGCCAGCCTAGCCAGCCTAGCCAGCCTATCCAGCCTAGCCAGCCTAGCCAGCCTATCCAGCCTAGCCAGCCTAGCCAGCCGAGACAGCCTAGCCAGCCTAGCCAGCCAGCCAATCTAGCCAGCCTAGCCAGCCTAGTCAGCCGAGTCAGCCTAGTCAGCCGAGTCAGCCTAGCCAGCCAGCCAGCCGAGCCAGCCTAGCCAGCCTAGCCAGCCTATCCAGCCTAGCCAGCCTAGACAGCCTAGCCAGCCTAGCCAGCATAGCCAGCCTAGCCAGCCTAGCCAGCCTAGCCAGCCTAGCCAGCCAGCCAGCCGAGCCAGCCTATCCAGCCGAGTCAGCCTAGCCAGCCGAGCCAGCCTAGCCAGCCTAGCCAGCCGAGTCAGCCTAGCCAACCTAGCCAGCCGAGTCAGCCTAGCCAGCCGAGTCAGCCTAGCCAGAATAGCCACACTAGCCAGCCAGCCAGCCTAGCCAGCCTAGCTACCCTAGCCAGCCAGCCAGCCTAGACAGCCTAGCCAACCTAGCCAACCAGCCAGTCTAGCCAGGCTAGCCAGCCTAGCTAGCCTAGCCAGCCAGCCAATCTAGCCAGCCTAGCCAGCCTAGTCAGCCGAGTCAGCCTAGTCAGCCGAGTCAGCCTAGCCAGCCAGCCAGCCTAGCCAGAATAGCCAGCCGAGTCAGCCTAGCCAGCCGAGCCAGCCGAGTCAGCCTAGCCAGCCGAGTCAGCCTAGCCAGAATAGCCAGCCAGCCAGCCGAGCCAGCCTGGCCAGCCTAGCCAGCCGAGTCAGCCTAGCCAGCCGAGTCAGCCTAGCCAGAATAGCCAGCCTAGCCAGCCTAGCCAACCAGCCAGTCTAGCCAGCCTAGCCAGCCAGCCAGCCGAGCCAGCCTAGCCAGCCTAGCCAGCCTAGCCAGCCTAGCCAGCCGAGCCAGCCTAGCCAGCCGAGCCAGCCTAGCCAGCCGGCCAGCCCAGCCAGCCTAGCCAGCCGAGCCAGCCGAGTCAGCCTAGCCAGCCGAGTCAGCCTAACCAGCCGAGCCAGCCGAGCCAGCCTAGCCAGCCGAGCCAGCCTAGCCAGCCGAGCCAGCCTAGCCAGCCGAGCCAGCCGAGTCAGCCTACCCAGCCGAGTCAGCCTAACCAGCCGAGCCAGCAGAGTCAGCCTAGCCAGCCTAGCCAGCCTAGCCAGCCGGCCAGCCTAGCCAGCCTAGCCAACCAGCCAGTCTGCCAGTCTAGCCAGCCTAGCCAACCAGCCAGTCTAGCCAGCCGAGCCAGCCTAGAAAGCCAGCCAGTCTAGCCTGCCTAGCCAGCCAGCCAGCCTAGCCAGCCTAACCAGCCAGCCACCCTAACCAGCCTAGCCAGCCAGCCACCCTAGCCAGCCTAGCCAGCCAGCCTAGCCAGCCTAGCCAGCCTAACCAGCCGAGCCAGCAGAGTCAGCCTAGCCAGCCTAGCCAGCCGAGTCAGCCTAGTCAGCCGAGTCAGCCTAGCCAGCCGAGTCAGCCTAGTCAGCCTAGCCAGCCGAGTCAGCCTAGCCAGAATAGCCAGCCTAGCCAGCCTAGCCAGCCTAGCCAGCCTAGCCAGCCTAGCCAGCCAGCCAGAATAGCCAGCCTAGCCAGCCTAGCCAACCAGCCAGTCTAGCCAGTCTAGTCAGCCAGCCAGCCTAGCCAGCCTAGCCAGCCTAGCCAGCCTAGCCAGCCAGCCGAGTCAGCCTAGCCAGAATAGGGAGCCTAGCCAGCCTAGCCAGCCTAGCCAGCCTAGCCAGCCACAATAGCCGCCTAGCCAGCCTAGCCAACCAGCCAGTCTAGCCAGTCTAGCCAGCCAGCCAGCCTAGCCAGCCAGCCAGCCTAGCCAGCCTAGCCAGCCTAGCCAGCCTAGCCAACCAGAAAGTCTAGCCAGCCTAGCCAGCCTAGCCAGCCTAGCCAGCCTAGCCAGCCTAGCCAGCCTAGCCAGCCTAGCCAGCCTAGCCAGCCTAGCCAGCCTAGCCAGCCTAGCCAACCAGCCAGTCTAGCCAGCCTAGCCAACCAGCCAGTCTAGCCAGCCTAGCCAGCCTAGAAAGCCAGCCAGTCTAGCCTGCCTAGCCAGCCAGCCAACCTAGCCAGCCTAGCCAGCCAGCCAGCCTAGCCAGCCTAGCCAGCCAGCCACCCTAGCCAGCCTAGCCAGCCAGCCACCCTAGCCAGCCTAGCCAGCCAGCCTAGCCAGCCTAGCCAGCCTAGCCAGCCGAGCCAGCCTAGCCAGCCGAGCCAGCCTAGCCAGCCTAGCCAGCCTAGCCAACCAGAAAGTCTAGCCAGCCTAGCCAGCCTAGCCAGCCTAGCCAGCCTAGCCAGCCTAGCCAGCCTAGCCAGCCTAGCCAGCCTAGCCAACCAGCCAGTCTAGCCAGCCTAGCCAGCCTAGCCAGCCTAGAAAGCCAGCCAGTCTAGCCAGCCTAGTCAGCCCAGTCAGCCTAGCCAGCCGAGCCAGCCGAGTCAGCCTAGCCAGCCGAGTCAGCCTAGCCAGCCGAGTCAGCCTAACCAGCCGAGCCAGCCTAGCCAGCCGAGCCAGCCTAGCCAGAATAGCCAGCCTAGCCAGCCTAGCCAACCAGCCAGTCTAGCCAGCCTAGCCAGCCAGCCAGCCGAGCCAGCCTAGCCAGCCTAGCCAGCCAGCCAGCCGAGCCAGCCTGGCCAGACGAGTCAGCCTAGCCAGAATAGCCAGCCGAGTCAGCCTAGCCAGCCGAGCCAGCCGAGTCAGCCTAGCCAGCCGAGTCAGCCTAGCCAGAATAGCCAGCCTAGCCAGCCGAGTCAGCCTAGCCAGCCTAGCCAGCCGAGTCAGCCTAGCCAGCCGAGTCAGCCTAGCCAGAATAGCCAGCCTAGCCAGCCTAGCCAACCAGCCAGTCTAGCCAGCCTAGCCAGCCAGCCAGCCGAGCCAGCCTAGCCAGCCTAGCCAGCCAGCCAGCCGAGCCAGCCTGGCCAGACGAGTCAGCCTAGCCAGAATAGCCAGCCGAGTCAGCCTATCCAGCCGAGCCAGCCGAGTCAGCCTAGCCAGCCGAGTCAGCCTAGCCAGCCGAGTCAGCCTAGCCAGAATAGCCAGCCTAGCCAGCCTAGCCAACCAGCCAGTCTAGCCAGCCTAGCCAGCCAGCCAGCCGAGCCAGCCTAGCCAGCCTAGCCAGCCAGCCAGCCGAGCCAGCCTGGCCAGACGAGTCAGCCTAGCCAGAATAGCCAGCCGAGTCAGCCTAGCCAGCCGAGCCAGCCGAGTCAGCCTAGCCAGCCGAGTCAGCCTAGCCAGAATAGCCAGCCTAGCCAGCCGAGTCAGCCTAGCCAGCCTAGCCAGCCGAGTCAGCCTAGCCAGCCGAGTCAGCCTAGCCAGAATAGCCAGCCTAGCCAGCCTAGCCAACCAGCCAGTCTAGCCAGCCTAGCCAGCCAGCCAGCCGAGCCAGCCTAGCCAGCCTAGCCAGCCTAGCCAGCCTAGCCAGCCTAGCCAGCCTAGCCAGCCTAGCCAGCCTAGCCAGCCTAGCCAGCCGAGCCAGCCTAGCCAGCCGGCCAGCCTAGCCAGCCTAGCCAGCCAGCCACCCTAGCCAGCCAGCCAGCCTAGCCAGCCTAGCCAGCCAGCCACCCTAGCCAGCCTAGCCAGCCAGCCACCCTAGCCAGCCTAGCCAGCCAGCCACCCTAGCCAGCCTAGCCAGCCAGCCTAGCCAGCCTAGCCAGCCTAGCCAGCCTAGCCAGCCTAGCCAGCCGAGCCAGCCTAGCCAGCGGAGCCAGCCGAGTCAGCCTAGCCAGCCGAGTCAGCCTAACCAGCCGAGCCAGCAGAGTCAGCCTAGCCAGCCTAGCCAGCCTAGCCAGCCGGCCAGTCTAGCCAGCCTAGCCAACCAGCCAGTCTGCCAGTCTAGCCAGCCTAGCCAGCCTAGAAAGCCAGCCAGTCTAGCCTGCCTAGCCAGCCAGCCAGCCTAGCCAGCCTAGCCAGCCAGCCACCCTAGCCAGCCTAGCCAGCCAGCCACCCTAGCCAGCCTAGCCAGCCAGCCAGCCTAGCCAGCCTAACCAGCCAGCCACCCGAGCCAGCCTAGCCAGCCAGCCACCCTAGCCAGCCTAGCCAGCCTAACCAGCCGAGCCAGCAGAGTCAGCCTCGCCAGCCTAGCCAGCCGAGTCAGCCTAACCAGCCGAGTCAGCCTAACCAGCCGAGTCAGCCTAGCCAGCCGAGTCAGCCTAGCCAGCCTAGCCAGCCGAGTCAGCCTAGCCAGCCGGCCAGCCTAGCCAGCCTAGCCAGCCAGCCACCCTAGCCAGCCAGCCAGCCTAGCCAGCCTAGCCAGCCAGCCACCCTAGCCAGCCTAGCCAGCCAGCCACCCTAGCCAGCCTAGCCAGCCAGCCACCCTAGCCAGCCTAGCCAGCCAGCCTAGCCAGCCTAGCCAGCCTAGCCAGCCTAGCCAGCCTAGCCAGCCTAGCCAGACGAGCCAGTCTAACCAGCCGAGCCAGCCTAACCAGCCGAGCCAGCCTAGCCAGCCGAGCCAGCCTAACCAGCCGAGCCAGCCTAGCCAGCCGAGCCAGCCTAGCCAGCCTAGCCAGCCGAGCCAGCCTAGCCAGCCAAGCCAGCCTAGCCAGCCGAGCCAGCCGAGCCAGCCTAGCCAGCCTAGCCAGCCGAGCCAGCCTAGGCAGCCTAGCCAGCCTAGCCAACCAGCCAGTCTAGCCAGCCGAGCCAAACAGCCAGTCTAGCCAGCCGAGCCAGACTAGCCAGCCGAGCCAGCCTAGCCAGCCTAGCCAGCCGAGCCAGCCTAGCCAGCCTAGCAAGCCTAGCCAGCCTAGCCAGCCTAGCAAGCCTAGCCAGCCTAGCCAGCCTAGCAAGCCTAGCCAGCCTAGCCAGCCTAGCCAGCCTAGCCAGCCTAGCCAGCCAAGTCAGCCTAGCCAGCCTAGCCAGCCTAGCCAGCCTAGCCAGTCTAGCCAGCCTAAGCAGCCTAGTCAGCCGAGCCAGACTAGCCAGCCGAGCCAGCCGAGTCAGCCGAGCCAGCCGAGCCAGCCTAGCCAGCCGAGTCAGCCTAGCCAGCCGGCCAGCCTAGCCAGCCAGCCACCCTAGCCAGCCAGCCAGCCTAGCCAGCCTAGCCAGCCAGCCACCCTAGCCAGCCTAGCCAGCCAGCCACCCTAGCCAGCCTAGCCAGCCAGCCACCCTAGCCAGCCTAGCCAGCCAGCCTAGCCAGCCTAGCCAGCCTAGCCAGCCTAGCCAGCCTAGCCAGACGAGCCAGTCTAACCAGCCGAGCCAGCCTAACCAGCCGAGCCAGCCTAGCCAGCCGAGCCAGCCTAACCAGCCGAGCCAGCCTAGCCAGCCGAGCCAGCCTAGCCAGCCTAGCCAGCCGAGCCAGCCTAGCCAGCCTAGCCAGCCGAGCCAGCCTAGGCAGCCTAGCCAGCCTAGCCAACCAGCCAGTCTAGCCAGCCGAGCCAAACAGCCAGTCTAGCCAGCCGAGCCAGACTAGCCAGCCGAGCCAGCCTAGCCAGCCTAGCCAGCCGAGCCAGCCTAGCCAGCCTAGCAAGCCTAGCCAGCCTAGCCAGCCTAGCAAGCCTAGCCAGCCTAGCCAGCCTAGCAAGCCTAGCCAGCCTAGCCAGCCTAGCCAGCCTAGCCAGCCTAGCCAGCCAAGTCAGCCTAGCCAGCCTAGCCAGCCTAGCCAGCCTAGCCAGTCTAGCCAGCCTAAGCAGCCTAGTCAGCCGAGCCAGACTAGCCAGCCGAGCCAGCCGAGTCAGCCGAGCCAGCCGAGCCAGCCTAGCCAGCCGAGAAAGCCTAGCCAGCCGAGCCAGCCTCTCCAGCCGAGTCAGCCTAGCCAGCCTAGCAAGCCTAGCCAGCGTAGCCAGCCGAGTCAGCCTAACCAGCCGAGCCAGCCTCACCAGCCGAGCCAGCCTAACCAGCCGAGCCAGCCTAGCCAGCCGAGCCAGCCTAGCCAGCCGAGCCAGCCTAGCCAGCCGAGCCAGCCGAGTCAGCCTAGCCAGCCGAGTCAGCCTAACCAGCCGAGCCAGCAGAGTCAGCCTAGCCAGCCTAGCCAGCCGAGTCAGCCTAGCCAGCCTAGCCAGCCTAGCAAGCCTAGCAAGCCTAGCCAGCCGAGTCAGCCTAGCCAGCCTAGCCAGCCTAGCCAGCCAGCCAGCCAGCCTAGCCAGCCTAGCCAGCCAGCAAGATTAGCCAGCCTAGCCAGCCTAGCCAGCCTAGCCAGCCAGCAAGATTAGCCAGCCTAGCCAGCCTAGCCAACCAGCCAGTCTAGCCGGCCTAGCCAACCAGCCAGTCTAGCCAGCCTAGCCAGCCTAGCCAGCCAGCCAGTCTAGCCAGCCTAGCCAGCCTAGCCAGCCGAGCCAGCCTAGCCAACCAGCCAGTCTAGCCAGTCTAGCCAGAATAGCCAGCCAAACCAGCCTAGCCAAGCCTAGTGAGCCGAGCCAACCAGCCAGCCTAGCCAGCCGAGCCAGCCTAGCCAGCCGGCCAGCCTAGCCAGCCTAGCCAGCCTAGCCAGCCTAGCCAGCCTAGCCAGCCGAGCCAGCCTAGCCAGCCTAGCCAGCCTAGCCAGCCTAGCCAGCCTAGCCAGCCGGCCAGTCTAGCCAGCCTAGCCAACCAGCCAGTCTGCCAGTCTAGCCAGCCTAGCCAACCAGCCAGTCTAGCCAGCCTAGCCAGCCTAGAAAGCCAGCCAGTCTAGCCTGCCTAGCCAGCCAGCCAGCCTAGCCAGCCAGCCACCCTAGCCAGCGTAGCCAGCCAGCCACCCTAGCCAGCCTAGCCAGCCAGCCTAGCCAGCCTAGCCAGCCTAACCAGCCGAGCCAGCAGAGTCAGCCTAGCCAGAATAGCCAGCCAGCCACCCTAGCCAGCCTAGCCAGCCAGCCTAGCCAGCCTAGCCAGCCAGCCTAGCCAGCCGAGTCAGCCTAGCCAGCCTAGCCAGCCGAGTCAGCCTAGCCAGAATAGCCAGCCTAGCCAGCCTAGCCAGCCTAGCCAGCCTAGCCAGCCTAGCCAGCCAAGCCAGCCAGCCACCCTAGCCAGCCTAGCCAACCAGAAAGTCTAGCCAGCCTAGCCAGCCTAGCCAGCCTAGAAAGCCAGCCAGTCTAGCCAGTCTAGTCAGCCAGCCAGCCTAGCCAGCCAGCCAGCCTAGCCAGCCTAGCCAGCCTAGCCAGCCAGCCGAGTCAGCCTAGCCAGAATAGGGAGCCTAGCCAGCCTAGCCAGCCTAGCCAGCCAGCCAGCCTAGCCAGCCTAGCCAGCCTAGAAAGCCAGCCAGTCTAGCCTGCCTAGCCAGCCAGCCAACCTAGCCAGCCTAGCCAGCCAGCCAGCCTAGCCAGCCTAGCCAGCCAGCCACCCTAGCCAGCCTAGCCAGCCAGCCACCCTAGCCAGCCTAGCCAGCCAGCCTAGCCAGCCTAGCCAGCCGAGCCAGCCTAGCCAGCCAAGCCAGCCTAGCCAGCCGAGGCAGCCTAGCCAGCCGAGCCAGCCGAGTCAGCCTAGCCAGCCGAGTCAGCCTAACCAGCCGAGCCAGCAGAGTCAGCCTAGCCAGCCTAGCCAGCCGAGTCAGCCTAGCCAGCCGAGTCAGCCTAGCCAACCTAGCCAGCCGAGTCAGCCTAGCCAGCCTAGCCAGCCGAGTCAGCCTAGCCAGAATAGCCAGCCGAGTCAGCCTAGCCAGCCGAGCCAGCCGAGTCAGCCTAGCCAGCCGAGTCAGCCTAGCCAGCCGAGTCAGCATAGCCAGCCTAGCCAGCCGAGTCAGCCTAGCCAGAATAGCCAGCCTAGCCAGCCTAGCCAACCAGCCAGTCTAGCCAGTCTAGCCAGCCAGCCAGCCTAGCCAGCCAGCCAGCCTAGCCAGCCTAGCCAGCCTAGCCAGCCTAGCCAGCCAGCCGAGTCAGCCTAGCCAGAATAGGGAGCCTAGCCAGCCTAGCCAGCCTAGCCAGCCTAGCCAGCCAGAATAGCCAGCCTAGCCAACCAGCCAGTCTAGCCAGTCTAGCCAGCCAGCCAGCCTAGCCAGCCTAGCCAGCCTAGCCAACCAGCGAGCCTAGCCAGCCTAGCCAACCAGAAAGTCTAGCCAGCCTAGCCAGCCTAGCCAGCCTAGCCAGCCTAGCCAGCCTAGCCAGCCTAGCCAGCCTAGCCAGCCTAGCCAGCCTAGCCAGCCTAGCCAGCCAGCCAGCCTAGCCAGCCTAGCCAGCCAAGCCAGCCAGCCACCCTAGCCAGCCTAGACAACCAGAAAGTCTAGCCAGCCTAGCCAGCCTAGCCAGCCTAGCCAGCCAGCCACCCTAGCCAGCCTAGAAAGCCAGCCACCCTAGCCAGCCTAGCCAGCCAGCCTAGCCAGCCTATCCAGCCTAGCCAGCCTAGCCAGCCTAACCAGCCTAACCAGACTAGCCAGCCTAGCCAGCCTAGCCAGCCTAGCCAGCCTAGCCAGCCTAGCCAGCCTAGCCAGCCTAGCCAGCCGGCCAGCCGGCCAGCCAGCCAGCCTAGCCAGCCCGCCAGCCTAGCCAGCCGGCCAGCCAGCCAGCCTAGCCAGCCCGCCAGCCTAGCCAGCCGGCCAGCCAGCCAGCCTAGCCAGCCTAGCCCGCCAGCCAGCCTAGCCAGCCTAGCCAGCCAGCCACCCTAGCCAGCCAGCCACCTTAGCCAGCCAGCCAGCCTAGCCAGCCTAGCCAGCCTAGCCAGCCAGCCAGCCTAGCCAGCCTAGCCAGCCTAGCCAGCCTAGCCAGCCTAGCCAGCCTAGCCAGCCTAGCCAGCCAGCCAGCCTAGCCAGCCTAGCGAACCAGCAATTCTAGACAGCCAGCCAGCCTAGTCAGCCGAGTCAGCCTAGCCAGCCGAGTCAGCCTAGCCAGCCGAGCCAGCCCAGCCAGCCTAGTCAGCCGAGTCAGCCTAGCCAGCCGAGTCAGCCTAGCCAGCCGAGCCAGCCCAGCCAGCCTAGCCAGCCGAGTCAGCCTAACCAGCCGAGTCAGCCTAGCCCGCCGAGCCAGCCGAGTCAGCCTAACCATCCGAGTCAGCCTAGCCAGCCGAGTCAGCCTAGCCAGAATAGCCAGCCTAGCCAGCCTAGCCAGCCTAGCCAGCCTAGCCAGCCTAGCCAGCCAGCCAGCCTAGCCAGCCTAGCCAGCCTAGCCAGCCTACCCAACCAGCCAGTCTAGCCAGCCTAGCCAGCCTAGAAAGCCAGCCAGTGTAGCCAGCCTAGCCAGAATAGCCAGCCAAACCAGCCTAGCCAAGCCTAGTGAGCCGAGCCAGCCTAGCCAGCCTAGCCAGGCTAGCCAGCCTAGCCAGCCTAGCCAGCCTAGCCAGCCTAGCCAACCTAGCCAGCCTAGCCAGCCTAGCCAGCCTAGCCAGCCTAGCCAGCCTAGCCAGCCTAGCCAGCCTAGCCAGCCTAGCCAGCCTAGCCAGCCAGCCAGCCTAGCCAGCCTAGCCAGCCTAGCCAGCCTAGCCAACCAGCCAGTCTAGCCAGCCTAGCCAGCCTAGAAAGCCAGCCAGTGTAGCCAGCCTAGCCAGCCAGCCAGCCTAGCCAGCCTAGCCAGCCAGCCAGCCTAGCCAGCCTAGCCAGCCAGCCAGCCTAGCCAGCCTAGCCAGCCTAGCCAGCCAGCCAGCCTAGCCAGCATAGCCAGCCAGCCAGCCTAGCCAGCCTAGCCAGCCTAGCCAGCCTAGCCAACCAGCCAGTCTAGCCAGTCTAGAAAGCCTAGCCAGCCTAGTCAGCCGAGTCAGACTAGCCAGCCGAGCCAGCCGAGTCAGCCTAGCCAGCCGAGTCAGCCTAGCCAACCGAGCCAGCCGAGTCAGCCTAGCCAGCCGAGTCAGCCTAGCCAGCCGAGTCAGCCTAGCCAGCCTAGCCAGCCGAGTCAGCCTAGCCAGCCGAGTCAGCCTAGCCAGCCGAGTCAGCCTAGCCAGCCGAGTCAGCCTAGCCAGCCTAGCCAGCCGAGTCAGCCTAGCCAGCCGAGTCAGCCTAGCCAGCCTAGCCAGCCGAGTCAGCCCAGCCAGCCTAGCAAGCCTAGAAAGCCTAGCCAGCAGAGTCAGCCTAACCGGCCGAGCCAGCCGAGAAAGCCTAGCCAGCCGAGCCAGCCTCTCCAGCCGAGTCAGCCTAGCCAGCCGAGCCAGCCGAGTCAGCCTAGCCAGCCGAGTCAGCCTAGCCAGCAGAGTCAGCCTAACCGGCCGAGCCAGCCGAGAAAGCCTAGCCAGCCGAGCCAGCCTCTCCAGCCGAGTCAAGCCTAGAAAGCCTAGCCAGCAGAGTCAGCCTAACCGGCCGAGCCAGCCGAGAAAGCCTAGCCAGCCGAGCCAGCCTCTCCAGCCGAGTCAGCCTAGCCAGCCGAGCCAGCAGAGTCAGCCTAACCGGCCGAGCCAGCCGAGAAAGCCTAGCCAGCCGAGCCAGCCTCTCCAGCCGAGTCAGCCTAGCCAGCCGAGCCAGCCGAGTCAGCCTAGCCAGCCGAGTCAGCCTAGCCAGCCTAGCCAGCCGAGTCAGCCTAGCCAGCCGAGTCAGCCTAGCCAGCCGAGTCAGCCTAGCCAGCCTAGCCAGCCGAGTCAGCCTAGCCAGCCGAGTCAGCCTAGCCAGCCTAGCCAGCCGAGTCAGCCCAGCCAGCCTAGCAAGCCTAGAAAGCCTAGCCAGCAGAGTCAGCCTAACCGGCCTAGCCAGCCGAGTCAGCCTAGCCAGCCGAGCCAGCCTCTCCAGCCGAGTCAGCCTAGCCAGCCGAGCCAGCCGAGTCAGCCTAGCCAGCCGAGTCAGCCTAGCCAGCCGAGTCAGCCTAGCCAGCCTAGCCAGCCGAGTCAGCCTAGCCAGCCTAGCCAGCCGAGCCAGCCTAGCCAACCGAGCCAGCCGAGTCAGCCTAGCCAGCCGAGTCAGCCTAGCCAGCCGAGTCAGCCTAGCCAGCCTAACCAGCCGAGTCAGCCTAGCCAGCCGAGTCAGCCTAGCCAGCCGAGTCAGCCTAGCCAGCCGAGTCAGCCTAGCCAGCCTAGCCAGCCGAGTCAGCCTAGCCAGCCGAGTCAGCCTAGCCAGCCTAGCCAGCCGAGTCAGCCCAGCCAGCCTAGCAAGCCTAGAAAGCCTAGCCAGCAGAGTCAGCCTAACCGGCCGAGCCAGCCGAGAAAGCCTAGCCAGCCGAGCCAGCCTCTCCAGCCGAGTCAGCCTAGCCAGCCGAGCCAGCCGAGTCAGCCTAGCCAGCCGAGTCAGCCTAGCCAGCAGAGTCAGCCTAACCGGCCGAGCCAGCCGAGAAAGCCTAGCCAGCCGAGCCAGCCTCTCCAGCCGAGTCAAGCCTAGAAAGCCTAGCCAGCAGAGTCAGCCTAACCGGCCGAGCCAGCCGAGAAAGCCTAGCCAGCCGAGCCAGCCTCTCCAGCCGAGTCAGCCTAGCCAGCCGAGCCAGCAGAGTCAGCCTAACCGGCCGAGCCAGCCGAGAAAGCCTAGCCAGCCGAGCCAGCCTCTCCAGCCGAGTCAGCCTAGCCAGCCGAGCCAGCCGAGTCAGCCTAGCCAGCCGAGTCAGCCTAGCCAGCCTAGCCAGCCGAGTCAGCCTAGCCAGCCGAGTCAGCCTAGCCAGCCGAGTCAGCCTAGCCAGCCGAGTCAGCCTAGCCAGCCTAGCCAGCCGAGTCAGCCTAGCCAGCCGAGTCAGCCTAGCCAGCCTAGCCAGCCGAGTCAGCCCAGCCAGCCTAGCAAGCCTAGAAAGCCTAGCCAGCAGAGTCAGCCTAACCGGCCGAGCCAGCCGAGAAAGCCTAGCCAGCCGAGCCAGCCTCTCCAGCCGAGTCAGCCTAGCCAGCCGAGCCAGCCGAGTCAGCCTAGCCAGCCGAGTCAGCCTAGCCAGCCGAGTCAGCCTAGCCAGCCTAGCCAGCCGAGTCAGCCTAGCCAGCCTAGCCAGCCGAGCCAGCCTAGCCAGCCGAGCCAGCCTAGCCAGCCTAGTCAGCCTCTCCAGCCGAGTCAGCCGATCCAGCCTAGACAGCCGAGCCAGCCTAGCCAACCGAGTCAGTCTAGCCAGCCGAGTCAGCCTAGCCAGCCTAGCCAGCCGAGTCAGCCTAGCCAGCCGAGTCAGCCTAACCAGCCGAGCCAGCCTAGCCAGCCTAGCCAGCCTAGCCAGCCTAGCCAGCCTAGCCAGCCGAGTCAGCCTAGCCAGCCGAGTCAGCCTAGCCAGCCTAGCCAGCCGAGCCAGCCTAGCCAGCCGAGTCAGCCTAGCCAGCCGAGAAAGCCTAGCCAGCCGAGAAAGCCTAGCCAGCCGAGCCAGCCGAGCCAGCCTCTCCAGCCGAGCCAGCCTAAACAGCCGAGCCATCCTAGCCAACCGAGCCAGCCTAGCCAGCCTAGCAAGCCTAGCAAGCCTAGCCAGCAGAGTCAGCCTAACCGGCCGAGCCAGCCGAGAAAGCCTAGCCAGCCGAGCCAGCCTCTCCAGCCGAGTCAGCCGAGCCAGCCTAGACAGCCGAGCCAGCCTAGCCAACCGAGGCAGCCTAGCCAGCCTAGCAAGCCTAGCAAGCCTAGCCAGCCGAGTCAGCCGAGTCAGCCTAGCCAGCCGAGTCAGCCTAGCCAGCCTAGCCAGCCGAGTCAGCCTAGCCAGCCGAGTCAGCCTAGCCAGCCGAGTCAGCCTAGCCAGCCTAACCAGCCTAGCCAGCCGAGTCAGCCTAGCCAGCCGAGTCAGCCTAGCCAGCCTAGCCAGCCGAGTCAGCCTAGCCAGCCGAGAAAGCCTAGCCAGCCGAGCCATCCTAGCCAACCGAGCCAGCCTAGCCAGCCTAGCAAGCCTAGCAAGCCTAGCCAGCAGAGTCAGCCTAACCGGCCGAGCCAGCCGAGAAAGCCTAGACAGCCAAGCCAGCCTAGCCAGCAGAGTCACCCGAGCCAGCCGAACTAGTCTAGTCAGCCTAGCCAGCCGAGCCAGCCTAGCCAGTATAGCCAGGCTAGCCAGTATAGCCAGCCTAGCCAGCCAATCAGCGAACCTAGCCAGCCTAGCCAGCCTAGCCAGAATAGCCAGCCGAGTCAGCCCAGCCAGCCTAGCCAGCCTAGCCAGTATAGCCAGCCTAGCCAGCCTAGCCAGCCTAGCCAGCCGAGTCAGCCTAACCAGCCGAGCCAGCCTAGCCAGCCGAGCCAGCCTAGCCAAAAAAGCCAGACTAGCCAGCCAGAGTAGCCCGGCTAGAATTTTAGGGCTATAACTCTAGGGCTAGAATTTTAGGGCTGTAAATCTAGGGCTAGAATTTTAGGGCCGTAAATCTAGGGCTAGAATTTTAGGGCTATAAATCTAGGGCTAGAATTTTAGGGCCGTAAATCTAGGGCTAGATTTTTAGGGCTGTAAATCTAGGGCTAGAATTTTAGGGCCGTAAATCTAGGGCTAGAATTTTAGGGCCGTAAATCTAGGGCTAGATTTTTAGGGCTGTAAATCTAGGGCTAGAATTTTAGGGCCGTAAATCTAGGGCTAGAATTATAAGGCCGTAAATCTAGGGCTAGAATTTTAGGGCTGCAAATCTAGGGCTAGAATTTTAGGGCCGTAAATCTAGGGCTAGAATTTTAGGGCCGTAAATCTAGGGCTAGATTTTTAGGGCTATAAATCTAGGGCTAGAATTTTAGGGCCGTAAATCTAGGGCTAGATTTATAGGGCCGTAAATCTAGGGCTAGATTTTTAGGGCTGTAAATCTAGGGCTAGAATTTTAGGGCCGTAAATCTAGGGCTAGAATTTTAGGGCTGTAAATCTAGGGCTAGAATTTTAGGGCCGTAAATCCAGGGCTAGATTTTTAGGGCTATAAATCTAGGGCTAGAATTTTAGGGCCGTAAATCTAGGGCTAGATTTATAGGGCCGTAAATCTAGGGCTAGAATTTTAGGGCTGCAAATCTAGGGCTAGAATTTTAGGGCCGTAAATCTAGGGCTAGAATTTTAGGGCCGTAAATCTAGGGCTAGATTTTTAGGGCTATAAATCTAGGGCTAGAATTTTAGGGCCGTAAATCTAGGGCTAGAATTTTAGGGCTGTAAATCTAGGGCTAGATTTTTAGGGCCGTAAATCTAGGGCTAGATTTTTAGGGCTATTAATCTAGGGCTAGAATTTTAGGGCCGTAAATCTAGGGCTAGAATTTTAGGGCTGTAAATCTAGGGCTATAATTTTAGGGCCGTAAATCTAGGGCTAGAATCTTAGGGCTATAAATCTAGGGCTAGATTTTTAGGGCTGTAAATCTAGGGCTAGAATTTTAGGGCTGTAAATCTAAGGCTAAGGCTCGCTGATTATGTGGCTAGGCTGACTACGCTGGAAAGACTGGCTAGGCTAGCTAGGCTGACTAATTTGACTGGCTGGCTGGCTAGGCTGGTTGGGCTGGCTGGCTGGCTAGGCTGGCTAGGCTGGCTAGGCTGGCTAGGCTGGCTGGCTGGCTAGTCTGGCTATGTTCGCTGATTGGGTGGCTAGGCTGGCTACGCTGGAAAGACTGGCTAGGCTGGCTAGGCTGACTCGGCTGGCTCGGCTGGCTAGGCTGGCTCGGCTGGCTAGGCTGACTCGGCTGGTTAGGCTGACTCGGCTGGCTAGGCTGACTCGGCTGGCTAGGCTGGCTCGGTTGGCTAGGCTGGCTAGGCTGGCTAGGCTGGCTAGGCTGGCTAGGCTGGCTAGGCTGGCTAGGCTGCCTAGGCTGGCTGGCTGGCTATCCTGGCTAGGCTGGCTAGGCTAGCTAGGCTGGCTAGGCTGGCTGGCTGGCTATCCTTTCTAGGCTGGCTAGGCTGGCTAGGCTGGCTAGTCTGGCTAGGCTTTCTAGGTTGGCTAGACTGGCTAGGCTGGCGCGGCTGACTAGGCTGGCTAGACTGGCTGGTTGGCTAGGCTGACTCAGCTGGCTAGGCAGGCTAGGCTGACTCGGCTGGCTAGGCTGACTCGGCCGTCTAGGCTGACTCGGCTGGATCGGCTGGCGAGGCTGACTCGGCTGGCTAGACTGGCTCGGCTGGCTAGGCTGGCTAGGCTGGCTCGGCTGGCTAGGCTGGCTAGACTGGTTGGCTGGCTGGCTGGCTGGCTGGCTGGCTGGCTGGCTGGCTGGCTGGCTGGCTGGCTGGCTGGCTGGCTGGCTGGCTGGCTGGCTGGCTGGCAGACGAGTCAGCCTAGAAAGTATAACCAGCCTAGCCAGCCTCGTCAGCCTAGCCAGCCTAGCCAGCCGAGTCAGCCTAGCCAGCCGAGTCAGCCTAGCCAGCCTAGCCGAGTCAGCCTAGCCAGCCGAGTCAGCCTAGCCAGCCGAGTTAGCCGAGTCAGAGTAGCCAGCCGAGTCAGCCTAGCCAGCCGAGTCAGCCCAGTCAGCCTAGCCAGCCTAGCCAGCCGAGTCAGCCGAGCCAGCTGAGTCAGCCGAGTCAGCCGAGCCAGCCTAGCCAGTCTAGCCAGCCGAGTCAGCCTAGCCAGCCTAGCCAGCCGAGTCAGCCTAGCCAGCCGAGTCAGCCGAGTCAGCCTAGCCAGCCGAGTCAGCCTAGCCAGCCTAGCCAGCCGAGTCAGCCTAGCCAGCCCAGTTAGCCTAGCCAGCCGAGTCAGCCTAGCCAGTCTAGCCAGCCGAGTCAGCCTAGCCAGCCTAGCCAGCCGAGTCAGCCTAGCCAGCCGAGTCAGCCTAGCCAGCCTAGCCAGCCGAGTCAGCCTAGCCAGCCTAGCTAGCCGAGTCAGCCGAGCCGAGTCAGCCTAGCCAGCCGAGTCAGCCTAGCCAGCCGAGTCAGCCCAGTCAGCCTAGCCAGCCTAGCCAGCCGAGTCAGCCTAGCCAGCCGAGTTAGCCGAGTCAGCCTAGCCAGCCTAGCCAGCCGAGTCAGCCTAGCCAGCCGAGTCAGCCTAGCCAGCCGAGTCAGCCTAGCCAGTCTAGCCAGCCGAGCCAGCCTAGCCAGCCTAGCCAGCCTAGCCAGCCGAGTCAGCCTAGCCAGCCTAGCCGAGTCAGCCTAGCCAGCCAGCCAGCCAGCCAGCCAGCCAGCCAGCCAGCCAGCCAGCCAGCCAGCCAGCCAGCCAGCCAGCCAGCCAGCCAGCCAGCCAGCCAGCCAGCCAGCCAGCCAGCCAGCCAGCCAGCCAGCCAGCCAGCCAGCCAGCCAGCCAGCCAGCCAGCCAGCCAGCCAGCCAGCCAGCCAGCCAGCCAGCCAGCCAGCCAGCCAGCCAGCCAGCCAGCCAGCCAGCCAGCCAGCCAGCCAGCCAGCCAGCCAGCCAGCCAGCCAGCCAGCCAGCCAGCCAGCCAGCCAGCCAGCCAGCCAGCCAGCCAGCCAGCCAGCCAGCCAGCCAGCCAGCCAGCCAGCCAGCCAGCCAGCCAGCCAGCCAGCCAGCCAGCCAGCCAGCCAGCCAGCCAGCCAGCCAGCCAGCCAGCCAGCCAGCCAGCCAGCCAGCCAGCCAGCCAGCCAGCCAGCCAGCCAGCCAGCCAGCCAGCCAGCCTAGCCAGCCTAGCCAGCCGAGCCAGCCTAGCCAGCCGAGCCAGCCTAGCCAGCCGAGCCAGCCTAGCCAGCCAGCCAGCCAGCCTAGCCAGCCGAGCCAGCCTAGCCAGCCTAGCCAGCCTAGCCAGCCTAGCCAGCCTAGCTAGCCGAGTCAGCCTAGCCGAGTCAGCCTAGCCAGCCGAGTCAGCCTAGCCAGCCGAGTCAGCCCAGTCAGCCGAGTCAGCCCAGTCAGCCTAGCCAGCCTAGCCAGCCGAGTCAGCCTAGCCAGCCGAGTCAGCCTAGCCAGCCTAGCCAGCCGAGTCAGCCTAGCCAGCCGAGTCAGCCTAGCCGAGTCAGCCTAGCCAGCCGAGTCAGCCTAACCAGCCGAGTCAGCCCAGCCAGCCTAGCCAGCCGAGTCAGCCTAGCCGAGCCAGCCTAGCCAGCCTAGCCAGCCGAGTCAGCCTAGCCAGCCTAGCCAGATTAGCCAGCCGAGCCAGCCGAGTCAGCCTAGCCGAGCCAGCCTAGCTAGCCGAGCCAGCCTAGCCAGCCGAGCCAGCCGAGTCAGCCTAGCCAGCCGACTCAGCCGAGTCAGCCTAGCCAGCCGAGTCAGCCTAGCCAGCCTAGCCAGCCGAGTCAGCCTAGCCAGCCCAGTCAGCCTAGCCAGCCGAGTCAGCCTAGCCAGCCGAGTCAGCCTAGCCAGCCGAGTCAGCCGAGTCAGCCTAGCCAGCCGAGTCAGACGAGTCAGCCTAGCCAGCCTAGCCAGTCTAGCCAGCCGAGTCAGCCAGCTATAGTATAGATGAAATTTATATGTCGCAACGGGTACCAGCCACCTATAGTATATTTGTATGAACCAGCCATACCCCATATATGGTATATATATATGATACCAACCTATGATACTATAGTATGGTTGAAATCGCTTGATTTGTGTCGAATTTCTGGGAAAATGACTTTCGCTTTTGGAAAAAACGCCATATCTCGGAAACGGTGCGTCGGATCGCAATTTTGCCTTTTGGTTAAGTTTTTTTTTCAAACATACACGACCGGATGGCACAACTTTTAAGCCAAAAATCACGGCTCTAGCTATTATAGAACCCGTCTTTTGGTCAAAAATAAGTGCGACCAAAAAACCAACCCTTTTTTGCAAGGCTCTTTGACTGTGAATATCTCGGGAACAGAGGGACGCAGGAAAAAAGTAATGATGTGGGGGTGTAGGTAATTACTTCGTCTTTAAGGCATGCAAAGTTAGAAATCGGAAATCGCTTGATTTGTGTCGAATTTCTGGGAAAATGACTTTCGCTTTTGGAAAAAACGCCATATCTCGGAAACGGTGCGTCGGATCGCAATTTTGCCTTTTAGTTAAGTTTTTTTTTCAAACATACACGACCGGATGGCACAACTTTTAAGCCAAAAATCACGGCTCTAGCTATTATAGAACCCGTCTTTTGGTCAAAAATAAGTGCGACCAAAAAACCAACCCTTTTTTGCAAGGCTCTTTGACTGTGAATATCTCGGGAACAGAGGGACGCAGGAAAAAAGTAATGATGTGGGGGTGTAGGTAATTACTTCGTCTTTAAGGCATGCAAAGTTAGAAATCGGAAATCGCTTGATTTGTGTCGAAATTCTGGGAAAATGACTTTCGCTTTTGGAAAAAACGCCATATCTCGGAAACGGTGCGTCGGATCGCAATTTTGCCTTTTAGTTAAGTTTTTTTTTCAAACATACACGACCGGATGGCACAACTTTTAAGCCAAAAATCACGGCTCTAGCTATTATAGAACCCGTCTTATGGTCAAAAATAAGTGCGACCAAAAAAACAACTCTTTTTGCAAGGCTCTGGAGGTGCATAATTTGACTTTGAATATTTCGGGAACGGGGGGACGCTCGATCCTCCGATCCTGGGCCTAGCTGCGGTCGACGCATGAACCCACACGGCTGTATAACTGTCTAAAAAAAAAGCAATATCGCCGTTGGGTGTCGGCATTAAACTGTAGGTTCCCTCTATATACAAAAAATATTTATCCATACAATATTTATAAAAATATTTATCGAACGGAACCATCCCCATGCGATTGCCCAGTTTATTTCCTTAATTTTCGATTTAAATTCAGATTCACTCGAAAACATTCCGACACACTTCGATTTATTTATGAAGGAAGGGAGCAGAGTTTCCCCTGACTTATATGCATGTATGAGTGTATGCATGTATGTGTACATGAATGTTATGCATGTTGTCTGATGGCTAGTTTTTGCTATTGCTATACTATAGAATATACCAGCCAGCCAGCCAGCCAGCCAGCCAGCCAGCCAGCCAGCCAGCCAGCCAGCCAGCCAGCCAGCCAGCCAGCCAGCCAGCCAGCCAGCCAGCCAGCCAGCCAGCCAGCCAGCCAGCCAGCCAGCCAGCCAGCCAGCCAGCCAGCCAGCCAGCCAGCCAGCCAGCCAGCCAGCCAGCCAGCCAGCCAGCCAGCCAGCCAGCCAGCCAGCCAGCCAGCCAGCCAGCCAGCCAGCCAGCCAGCCAGCCAGCCAGCCAGCCAGCCAGCCAGCCAGCCAGCCAGCCAGCCAGCCAGCCAGCCAGCCAGCCAGCCAGCCAGCCAGCCAGCCAGCCAGCCAGCCAGCCAGCCAGCCAGCCAGCCAGCCAGCCAGCCAGCCAGCCAGCCAGCCAGCCAGCCAGCCAGCCAGCCAGCCAGCCAGCCAGCCAGCCAGCCAGCCAGCCAGCCAGCCAGCCAGCCAGCCAGCCAGCCAGCCAGCCAGCCAGCCAGCCAGCCAGCCAGCCAGCCAGCCAGCCAGCCAGCCAGCCAGCCAGCCAGCCAGCCAGCCAGCCAGCCAGCCAGCCAGCCAGCCAGCCAGCCAGCCAGCCAGCCAGCCAGCCAGCCAGCCAGCCAGCCAGCCAGCCAGCCAGCCAGCCAGCCAGCCAGCCAGCCAGCCAGCCAGCCAGCCAGCCAGCCAGCCAGCCAGCCAGCCAGCCAGCCAGCCAGCCAGCCAGCCAGCCAGCCAGCCAGCCAGCCAGCCAGCCAGCCAGCCAGCCAGCCAGCCAGCCAGCCAGCCAGCCAGCCAGCCAGCCAGCCAGCCAGCCAGCCAGCCAGCCAGCCAGCCAGCCAGCCAGCCAGCCAGCCAGCCAGCCAGCCAGCCAGCCAGCCAGCCAGCCAGCCAGCCAGCCAGCCAGCCAGCCAGCCAGCCAGCCAGCCAGCCAGCCAGCCAGCCAGCCAGCCAGCCAGCCAGCCAGCCAGCCAGCCAGCCAGCCAGCCAGCCAGCCAGCCAGCCAGCCAGCCAGCCAGCCAGCCAGCCAGCCAGCCAGCCAGCCAGCCAGCCAGCCAGCCAGCCAGCCAGCCAGCCAGCCAGCCAGCCAGCCAGCCAGCCAGCCAGCCAGCCAGCCAGCCAGCCAGCCAGCCAGCCAGCCAGCCAGCCAGCCAGCCAGCCAGCCAGCCAGCCAGCCAGCCAGCCAGCCAGCCAGCCAGCCAGCCAGCCAGCCAGCCAGCCAGCCAGCCAGCCAGCCAGCCAGCCAGCCAGCCAGCCAGCCAGCCAGCCAGCCAGCCAGCCAGCCAGCCAGCCAGCCAGCCAGCCAGCCAGCCAGCCAGCCAGCCAGCCAGCCAGCCAGCCAGCCAGCCAGCCAGCCAGCCAGCCAGCCAGCCAGCCAGCCAGCCAGCCAGCCAGCCAGCCAGCCAGCCAGCCAGCCAGCCAGCCAGCCAGCCAGCCAGCCAGCCAGCCAGCCAGCCAGCCAGCCAGCCAGCCAGCCAGCCAGCCAGCCAGCCAGCCAGCCAGCCAGCCAGCCAGCCAGCCAGCCAGCCAGCCAGCCAGCCAGCCAGCCAGCCAGCCAGCCAGCCAGCCAGCCAGCCAGCCAGCCAGCCAGCCAGCCAGCCAGCCAGCCAGCCAGCCAGCCAGCCAGCCAGCCAGCCAGCCAGCCAGCCAGCCAGCCAGCCAGCCAGCCAGCCAGCCAGCCAGCCAGCCAGCCAGCCAGCCAGCCAGCCAGCCAGCCAGCCAGCCAGCCAGCCAGCCAGCCAGCCAGCCAGCCAGCCAGCCAGCCAGCCAGCCAGCCAGCCAGCCAGCCAGCCAGCCAGCCAGCCAGCCAGCCAGCCAGCCAGCCAGCCAGCCAGCAGCCAGCCAGCCAGCCAGCCAGCCAGCCAGCCAGCCAGCCAGCCAGCCAGCCAGCCAGCCAGCCAGCCAGCCAGCCAGCCAGCCAGCCAGCCAGCCAGCCAGCCAGCCAGCCAGCCAGCCAGCCAGCCAGCCAGCCAGCCAGCCAGCCAGCCAGCCAGCCAGCCAGCCAGCCAGCCAGCCAGCCAGCCAGCCAGCCAGCCAGCCAGCCAGCCAGCCAGCCAGCCAGCCAGCCAGCCAGCCAGCCAGCCAGCCAGCCAGCCAGCCAGCCAGCCAGCCAGCCAGCCAGCCAGCCAGCCAGCCAGCCAGCCAGCCAGCCAGCCAGCCAGCCAGCCAGCCAGCCAGCCAGCCAGCCAGCCAGCCAGCCAGCCAGCCAGCCAGCCAGCCAGCCAGCCAGCCAGCCAGCCAGCCAGCCAGCCAGCCAGCCAGCCAGCCAGCCAGCCAGCCAGCCAGCCAGCCAGCCAGCCAGCCAGCCAGCCAGCCAGCCAGCCAGCCAGCCAGCCAGCCAGCCAGCCAGCCAGCCAGCCAGCCAGCCAGCCAGCCAGCCAGCCAGCCAGCCAGCCAGCCAGCCAGCCAGCCAGCCAGCCAGCCAGCCAGCCAGCCAGCCAGCCAGCCAGCCAGCCAGCCAGCCAGCCAGCCAGCCAGCCAGCCAGCCAGCCAGCCAGCCAGCCAGCCAGCCAGCCAGCCAGCCAGCCAGCCAGCCAGCCAGCCAGCCAGCCAGCCAGCCAGCCAGCCAGCCAGCCAGCCAGCCAGCCAGCCAGCCAGCCAGCCAGCCAGCCAGCCAGCCAGCCAGCCAGCCAGCCAGCCAGCCAGCCAGCCAGCCAGCCAGCCAGCCAGCCAGCCAGCCAGCCAGCCAGCCAGCCAGCCAGCCAGCCAGCCAGCCAGCCAGCCAGCCAGCCAGCCAGCCAGCCAGCCAGCCAGCCAGCCAGCCAGCCAGCCAGCCAGCCAGCCAGCCAGCCAGCCAGCCAGCCAGCCAGCCAGCCAGCCAGCCAGCCAGCCAGCCAGCCAGCCAGCCAGCCAGCCAGCCAGCCAGCCAGCCAGCCAGCCAGCCAGCCAGCCAGCCAGCCAGCCAGCCAGCCAGCCAGCCAGCCAGCCAGCCAGCCAGCCAGCCAGCCAGCCAGCCAGCCAGCCAGCCAGCCAGCCAGCCAGCCAGCCAGCCAGCCAGCCAGCCAGCCAGCCAGCCAGCCAGCCAGCCAGCCAGCCAGCCAGCCAGCCAGCCAGCCAGCCAGCCAGCCAGCCAGCCAGCCAGCCAGCCAGCCAGCCAGCCAGCCAGCCAGCCAGCCAGCCAGCCAGCCAGCCAGCCAGCCAGCCAGCCAGCCAGCCAGCCAGCCAGCCAGCCAGCCAGCCAGCCAGCCAGCCAGCCAGCCAGCCAGCCAGCCAGCCAGCCAGCCAGCCAGCCAGCCAGCCAGCCAGCCAGCCAGCCAGCCAGCCAGCCAGCCAGCCAGCCAGCCAGCCAGCCAGCCAGCCAGCCAGCCAGCCAGCCAGCCAGCCAGCCAGCCAGCCAGCCAGCCAGCCAGCCAGCCAGCCAGCCAGCCAGCCAGCCAGCCAGCCAGCCAGCCAGCCAGCCAGCCAGCCAGCCAGCCAGCCAGCCAGCCAGCCAGCCAGCCAGCCAGCCAGCCAGCCAGCCAGCCAGCCAGCCAGCCAGCCAGCCAGCCAGCCAGCCAGCCAGCCAGCCAGCCAGCCAGCCAGCCAGCCAGCCAGCCAGCCAGCCAGCCAGCCAGCCAGCCAGCCAGCCAGCCAGCCAGCCAGCCAGCCAGCCAGCCAGCCAGCCAGCCAGCCAGCCAGCCAGCCAGCCAGCCAGCCAGCCAGCCAGCCAGCCAGCCAGCCAGCCAGCCAGCCAGCCAGCCAGCCAGCCAGCCAGCCAGCCAGCCAGCCAGCCAGCCAGCCAGCCAGCCAGCCAGCCAGCCAGCCAGCCAGCCAGCCAGCCAGCCAGCCAGCCAGCCAGCCAGCCAGCCAGCCAGCCAGCCAGCCAGCCAGCCAGCCAGCCAGCCAGCCAGCCAGCCAGCCAGCCAGCCAGCCAGCCAGCCAGCCAGCCAGCCAGCCAGCCAGCCAGCCAGCCAGCCAGCCAGCCAGCCAGCCAGCCAGCCAGCCAGCCAGCCAGCCAGCCAGCCAGCCAGCCAGCCAGCCAGCCAGCCAGCCAGCCAGCCAGCCAGCCAGCCAGCCAGCCAGCCAGCCAGCCAGCCAGCCAGCCAGCCAGCCAGCCAGCCAGCCAGCCAGCCAGCCAGCCAGCCAGCCAGCCAGCCAGCCAGCCAGCCAGCCAGCCAGCCAGCCAGCCAGCCAGCCAGCCAGCCAGCCAGCCAGCCAGCCAGCCAGCCAGCCAGCCAGCCAGCCAGCCAGCCAGCCAGCCAGCCAGCCAGCCAGCCAGCCAGCCAGCCAGCCAGCCAGCCAGCCAGCCAGCCAGCCAGCCAGCCAGCCAGCCAGCCAGCCAGCCAGCCAGCCAGCCAGCCAGCCAGCCAGCCAGCCAGCCAGCCAGCCAGCCAGCCAGCCAGCCAGCCAGCCAGCCAGCCAGCCAGCCAGCCAGCCAGCCAGCCAGCCAGCCAGCCAGCCAGCCAGCCAGCCAGCCAGCCAGCCAGCCAGCCAGCCAGCCAGCCAGCCAGCCAGCCAGCCAGCCAGCCAGCCAGCCAGCCAGCCAGCCAGCCAGCCAGCCAGCCAGCCAGCCAGCCAGCCAGCCAGCCAGCCAGCCAGCCAGCCAGCCAGCCAGCCAGCCAGCCAGCCAGCCAGCCAGCCAGCCAGCCAGCCAGCCAGCCAGCCAGCCAGCCAGCCAGCCAGCCAGCCAGCCAGCCAGCCAGCCAGCCAGCCAGCCAGCCAGCCAGCCAGCCAGCCAGCCAGCCAGCCAGCCAGCCAGCCAGCCAGCCAGCCAGCCAGCCAGCCAGCCAGCCAGCCAGCCAGCCAGCCAGCCAGCCAGCCAGCCAGCCAGCCAGCCAGCCAGCCAGCCAGCCAGCCAGCCAGCCAGCCAGCCAGCCAGCCAGCCAGCCAGCCAGCCAGCCAGCCAGCCAGCCAGCCAGCCAGCCAGCCAGCCAGCCAGCCAGCCAGCCAGCCAGCCAGCCAGCCAGCCAGCCAGCCAGCCAGCCAGCCAGCCAGCCAGCCAGCCAGCCAGCCAGCCAGCCAGCCAGCCAGCCAGCCAGCCAGCCAGCCAGCCAGCCAGCCAGCCAGCCAGCCAGCCAGCCAGCCAGCCAGCCAGCCAGCCAGCCAGCCAGCCAGCCAGCCAGCCAGCCAGCCAGCCAGCCAGCCAGCCAGCCAGCCAGCCAGCCAGCCAGCCAGCCAGCCAGCCAGCCAGCCAGCCAGCCAGCCAGCCAGCCAGCCAGCCAGCCAGCCAGCCAGCCAGCCAGCCAGCCAGCCAGCCAGCCAGCCAGCCAGCCAGCCAGCCAGCCAGCCAGCCAGCCAGCCAGCCAGCCAGCCAGCCAGCCAGCCAGCCAGCCAGCCAGCCAGCCAGCCAGCCAGCCAGCCAGCCAGCCAGCCAGCCAGCCAGCCAGCCAGCCAGCCAGCCAGCCAGCCAGCCAGCCAGCCAGCCAGCCAGCCAGCCAGCCAGCCAGCCAGCCAGCCAGCCAGCCAGCCAGCCAGCCAGCCAGCCAGCCAGCCAGCCAGCCAGCCAGCCAGCCAGCCAGCCAGCCAGCCAGCCAGCCAGCCAGCCAGCCAGCCAGCCAGCCAGCCAGCCAGCCAGCCAGCCAGCCAGCCAGCCAGCCAGCCAGCCAGCCAGCCAGCCAGCCAGCCAGCCAGCCAGCCAGCCAGCCAGCCAGCCAGCCAGCCAGCCAGCCAGCCAGCCAGCCAGCCAGCCAGCCAGCCAGCCAGCCAGCCAGCCAGCCAGCCAGCCAGCCAGCCAGCCAGCCAGCCAGCCAGCCAGTCAGCCAGCCAGCCAGCCAGCCAGCCAGCCAGCCAGCCAGCCAGCCAGCCAGCCAGCCAGCCAGCCAGCCAGCCAGCCAGCCAGCCAGCCAGCCAGCCAGCCAGCCAGCCAGCCAGCCAGCCAGCCAGCCAGCCAGCCAGCCAGCCAGCCAGCCAGCCAGCCAGCCAGCCAGCCAGCCAGCCAGCCAGCCAGCCAGCCAGCCAGCCAGCCAGCCAGCCAGCCAGCCAGCCAGCCAGCCAGCCAGCCAGCCAGCCAGCCAGCCAGCCAGCCAGCCAGCCAGCCAGCCAGCCAGCCAGCCAGCCAGCCAGCCAGCCAGCCAGCCAGCCAGCCAGCCAGCCAGCCAGCCAGCCAGCCAGCCAGCCAGCCAGCCAGCCAGCCAGCCAGCCAGCCAGCCAGCCAGCCAGCCAGCCAGCCAGCCAGCCAGCCAGCCAGCCAGCCTAGCCAGCCGAGCCAGCCTAGCCAGCCTAGCCAGCCGAGTCAGCCTAGCCAGCCGAGTCAGCCTAGCCAGTCTAGCCAGCCGAGTCAGCCTAGCCAGCCTAGCCAGCCGAGTCAGCCTAGCCAGCCGAGTCAGCCAGCTATAGTATAGATGAAATTTATATGTCGCAACGGGTACCAGCCACCTATAGTATATTTGTATGAACCAGCCATACCCCATATATGGTATATATATATGATACCAACCTATGATACTATAGTATGGTTGAAATCGCTTGATTTGTGTCGAATTTCTGGGAAAATGACTTTCGCTTTTGGAAAAAACGCCATATCTCGGAAACGGTGCGTCGGATCGCAATTTTGCCTTTTGGTTAAGTTTTTTTTTCAAACATACACGACCGGATGGCACAACTTTTAAGCCAAAAATCACGGCTCTAGCTATTATAGAACCCGTCTTTTGGTCAAAAATAAGTGCGACCAAAAAACCAACCCTTTTTTGCAAGGCTCTTTGACTGTGAATATCTCGGGAACAGAGGGACGCAGGAAAAAAGTAATGATGTGGGGGTGTAGGTAATTACTTCGTCTTTAAGGCATGCAAAGTTAGAAATCGGAAATCGCTTGATTTGTGTCGAATTTCTGGGAAAATGACTTTCGCTTTTGGAAAAAACGCCATATCTCGGAAACGGTGCGTCGGATCGCAATTTTGCCTTTTAGTTAAGTTTTTTTTTCAAACATACACGACCGGATGGCACAACTTTTAAGCCAAAAATCACGGCTCTAGCTATTATAGAACCCGTCTTTTGGTCAAAAATAAGTGCGACCAAAAAACCAACCCTTTTTTGCAAGGCTCTTTGACTGTGAATATCTCGGGAACAGAGGGACGCAGGAAAAAAGTAATGATGTGGGGGTGTAGGTAATTACTTCGTCTTTAAGGCATGCAAAGTTAGAAATCGGAAATCGCTTGATTTGTGTCGAAATTCTGGGAAAATGACTTTCGCTTTTGGAAAAAACGCCATATCTCGGAAACGGTGCGTCGGATCGCAATTTTGCCTTTTGGTTAAGTTTTTTTTTCAAACATACACGACCGGATGGCACAACTTTTAAGCCAAAAATCACGGCTCTAGCTATTATAGAACCCGTCTTATGGTCAAAAATAAGTGCGACCAAAAAAACAACTCTTTTTGCAAGGCTCTGGAGGTGCATAATTTGACTTTGAATATTTCGGGAACGGGGGGACGCTCGATCCTCCGATCCTGGGCCTAGCTGCGGTCGACGCATGAACCCACACGGCTGTATAACTGTCTAAAAAAAAAGCAATATCGCCGTTGGGAGTCGGCATTAAACTGTAGGTTCCCTCTATATACAAAAAATATTTATCCATACAATATTTATAAAAATATTTATCGAACGGAACCATCCCCATGCGATTGCCCAGTTTATTTCCTTAATTTTCGATTTAAATTCAGATTCACTCGAAAACATTCCGACACACTTCGATTTATTTATGAAGGAAGGGAGCAGAGTTTCCCCTGACTTATATGCATGTATGAGTGTATGCATGTATGTGTACATGAATGTTATGCATGTTGTCTGATGGCTAGTTTTTGCTATTGCTATACTATAGAATATACCAGCCAGCCAGCCAGCCAGCCAGCCAGCCAGCCAGCCAGCCAGCCAGCCAGCCAGCCAGCCAGCCAGCCAGCCAGCCAGCCAGCCAGCCAGCCAGCCAGCCAGCCAGCCAGCCAGCCAGCCAGCCAGCCAGCCAGCCAGCCAGCCAGCCAGCCAGCCAGCCAGCCAGCCAGCCAGCCAGCCAGCCAGCCAGCCAGCCAGCCAGCCAGCCAGCCAGCCAGCCAGCCAGCCAGCCAGCCAGCCAGCCAGCCAGCCAGCCAGCCAGCCAGCCAGCCAGCCAGCCAGCCAGCCAGCCAGCCAGCCAGCCAGCCAGCCAGCCAGCCAGCCAGCCAGCCAGCCAGCCAGCCAGCCAGCCAGCCAGCCAGCCAGCCAGCCAGCCAGCCAGCCAGCCAGCCAGCCAGCCAGCCAGCCAGCCAGCCAGCCAGCCAGCCAGCCAGCCAGCCAGCCAGCCAGCCAGCCAGCCAGCCAGCCAGCCAGCCAGCCAGCCAGCCAGCCAGCCAGCCAGCCAGCCAGCCAGCCAGCCAGCCAGCCAGCCAGCCAGCCAGCCAGCCAGCCAGCCAGCCAGCCAGCCAGCCAGCCAGCCAGCCAGCCAGCCAGCCAGCCAGCCAGCCAGCCAGCCAGCCAGCCAGCCAGCCAGCCAGCCAGCCAGCCAGCCAGCCAGCCAGCCAGCCAGCCAGCCAGCCAGCCAGCCAGCCAGCCAGCCAGCCAGCCAGCCAGCCAGCCAGCCAGCCAGCCAGCCAGCCAGCCAGCCAGCCAGCCAGCCAGCCAGCCAGCCAGCCAGCCAGCCAGCCAGCCAGCCAGCCAGCCAGCCAGCCAGCCAGCCAGCCAGCCAGCCAGCCAGCCAGCCAGCCAGCCAGCCAGCCAGCCAGCCAGCCAGCCAGCCAGCCAGCCAGCCAGCCAGCCAGCCAGCCAGCCAGCCAGCCAGCCAGCCAGCCAGCCAGCCAGCCAGCCAGCCAGCCAGCCAGCCAGCCAGCCAGCCAGCCAGCCAGCCAGCCAGCCAGCCAGCCAGCCAGCCAGCCAGCCAGCCAGCCAGCCAGCCAGCCAGCCAGCCAGCCAGCCAGCCAGCCAGCCAGCCAGCCAGCCAGCCAGCCAGCCAGCCAGCCAGCCAGCCAGCCAGCCAGCCAGCCAGCCAGCCAGCCAGCCAGCCAGCCAGCCAGCCAGCCAGCCAGCCAGCCAGCCAGCCAGCCAGCCAGCCAGCCAGCCAGCCAGCCAGCCAGCCAGCCAGCCAGCCAGCCAGCCAGCCAGCCAGCCAGCCAGCCAGCCAGCCAGCCAGCCAGCCAGCCAGCCAGCCAGCCAGCCAGCCAGCCAGCCAGCCAGCCAGCCAGCCAGCCAGCCAGCCAGCCAGCCAGCCAGCCAGCCAGCCAGCCAGCCAGCCAGCCAGCCAGCCAGCCAGCCAGCCAGCCAGCCAGCCAGCCAGCCAGCCAGCCAGCCAGCCAGCCAGCCAGCCAGCCAGCCAGCCAGCCAGCCAGCCAGCCAGCCAGCCAGCCAGCCAGCCAGCCAGCCAGCCAGCCAGCCAGCCAGCCAGCCAGCCAGCCAGCCAGCCAGCCAGCCAGCCAGCCAGCCAGCCAGCCAGCCAGCCAGCCAGCCAGCCAGCCAGCCAGCCAGCCAGCCAGCCAGCCAGCCAGCCAGCCAGCCAGCCAGCCAGCCAGCCAGCCAGCCAGCCAGCCAGCCAGCCAGCCAGCCAGCCAGCCAGCCAGCCAGCCAGCCAGCCAGCCAGCCAGCCAGCCAGCCAGCCAGCCAGCCAGCCAGCCAGCCAGCCAGCCAGCCAGCCAGCCAGCCAGCCAGCCAGCCAGCCAGCCAGCCAGCCAGCCAGCCAGCCAGCCAGCCAGCCAGCCAGCCAGCCAGCCAGCCAGCCAGCCAGCCAGCCAGCCAGCCAGCCAGCCAGCCAGCCAGCCAGCCAGCCAGCCAGCCAGCCAGCCAGCCAGCCAGCCAGCCAGCCAGCCAGCCAGCCAGCCAGCCAGCCAGCCAGCCAGCCAGCCAGCCAGCCAGCCAGCCAGCCAGCCAGCCAGCCAGCCAGCCAGCCAGCCAGCCAGCCAGCCAGCCAGCCAGCCAGCCAGCCAGCCAGCCAGCCAGCCAGCCAGCCAGCCAGCCAGCCAGCCAGCCAGCCAGCCAGCCAGCCAGCCAGCCAGCCAGCCAGCCAGCCAGCCCGCCAGCCAGCCAGCCAGCCAGCCAGCCAGCCAGCCAGCCAGCCAGCCAGCCAGCCAGCCAGCCAGCCAGCCAGCCAGCCAGCCAGCCAGCCAGCCAGCCAGCCAGCCAGCCAGCCAGCCAGCCAGCCAGCCAGCCAGCCAGCCAGCCAGCCAGCCACCAGCCACAGCCAGCCAGCCAGCCAGCCAGCCAGCCAGCCAGCCAGCCAGCCAGCCTAGCCAGCCAGCCAGCCAGCCAGCCAGCCAGCACCAGCCAGCCAGCCAGCCAGCCAGCCCAGCCAGCCAGCCAGCCAGCCAGCCAGCCAGCCAGCCAGCCAGCCAGCCAGCCAGCCAGCCAGCCAGCCAGCCAGCCAGCCAGCCAGCCAGCCAGCCAGCCAGCCAGCCAGCCAGCCAGCCAGCCAGCCAGCTATAGTATAGATGAAATTTATATGTCACAACGGGTACCAGCCAGCTATATTATATTTGTATGAACCAGCCACCCCATATATGGTATATATATATATGATACCAACCTATGATACTATAGTATGGTTGCATATATATATGATACCAACCTATGATACTATAGTATGGTTGAAATCGCTTGATTTGTGTCGAATTTCTGGGAAAATGACTTTTCGTTTTTGGAAAAAAACGCCATATCTCGGAAACGGTGCGTCGGATCGCAATTTTGCCTTTTAGTTAAGTTTTTTTTCAAACATACACGACCGGATGGCACAACTTTTAAGCCAAAAAATCACGGCTCTAGCTATTATAGAACCCGACTTATGGTCGAAAATAAGTTCGACCAAAAAAACAACTTTTTTTGCAAGGCTCTTTGACTGTGAATATCTCGGGAACAGAGGGACGCAGGAAAAAAGTAATGATGTGGGGTTGTAGGTAATTATTTCGTCTTTAAGGCATGCGAAGTTAGAAATCGGAAATCGCTTGATTTGTGTCGAATTTCTGGGAAAATGATTTTCGTTTTTGGAAAAAACGCCATATCTCGGAAACGGTGCGTCGGATCGCAATTTTGCCTTTTAGTTAAGTTTTTTTTTTCAAACATACACGACCGGATGGCACAACTTTTAAGCCAAAAATCGCGGCTCTAGCTATTATAGAACCCGTCTTTTTGTCAAAAATAAGATCGACCAAAAAAACCAACTCTTTTTGCAAGGCTCTGGAGGTGCATAATTTGACTTTGAATATTTCGGGAACGGGGGGACGCTCGATCCTCCGATCCTGGGCCTAGCTGCGGTCGACGCACGAACCCACACGGCTGTATAACTGTCTAAAAAAAAAGCAATATCGCCGTTGGAGTCGGCATTAAACTGTAGGTTCCCTCTATATACAAAAAATATTTATCCATACAATATTTTATAAAAATATTTATCCAACGGAACCATCCCCATGCGTTTACAACCATAAATTCAGATTCACTCGAAAACATTCCGACACACTTCGATTTATTTATGAAGGAAGGGACCAGAGTTTCCCCTGACTTATATGCATGTATGTGTATATGAATGTTATGCATGTTGTCTGGTGGCTATTTTTTGCTATTGCTATACTATAGAATATACCAGCCAGCCAGCCAGCCAGCCAGCCAGCCAGCCAGCCAGCCAGCCAGCCAGCCAGCCAGCCAGCCAGCCAGCCAGCCAGCCAGCCAGCCAGCCAGCAGCCAGCCAGCCAGCCAGCCAGCCAGCCAGCCAGCCAGCCAGCCAGCCAGCCAGCCAGCCAGCCAGCCAGCCAGCCAGCCAGCCAGCCAGCCAGGCAGCCAGCCAGCCAGCCAGCCAGCCAGCCAGCCAGCCAGCCAGCCAGGCAGCCAGCCAGCCAGCCAGGCAGCCAGCCAGCCAGCCAGGCAGCCAGCCAGCCAGCCAGGCAGCCAGCCAGCCAGCCAGCCAGCAGCCAGCCAGCCAGCCAGCCAGCCAGCCAGCCAGCCAGCCAGCCAGCCAGCCAGCCCCGCCAGCCAGCCAGCCAGCCAGCAGCCAGCCAGCCAGCCAGCCAGCCAGCCAGCCAGCCAGCCAGCCAGCCAGCCAGCCAGCCAGCCAGCCAGCCAGCCAGCCAGCCAGCCAGCCAGCCAGCCAGCCAGCCAGCCAGCCAGCCAGCCAGCCAGCCAGCCAGCCCAGCCAGCCAGCCAAGCAGCCAGCCAGCCAGCCAGCCAGCCAGCCAGCCAGCCAGCCAGCCAGCCAGCCAGCCAGCTATAGTATAGATGAAATTTATATGTCACAACGGGTACCAGCCAGCTATATTATATTTGTATGAACCAGCCACCCCATATATGGTATATATATATATGATACCAACCTATGATACTATAGTATGGTTGCATATATATATGATACCAACCTATGATACTATAGTATGGTTGAAATCGCTTGATTTGTGTCGAATTTCTGGGAAAATGACTTTCGTTTTTGGAAAAAACGCCATATCTCGGAAACGGTGCGTCGGATCGCAATTTTGCCTTTTAGTTAAGTTTTTTTTTCAAACATACACGACCGGATGGCACAACTTTTAAGCCAAAAATCACGGCTCTAGCTATTATAGAACCCGACTTATGGTCGAAAATAAGTTCGACCAAAAAAACAACTTTTTTTGCAAGGCTCTTTGACTGTGAATATCTCGGGAACAGAGGGACGCAGGAAAAAAGTAATGATGTGGGGTTGTAGGTAATTATTTCGTCTTTAAGGCATGCGAAGTTAGAAATCGGAAATCGCTTGATTTGTGTCGAATTTCTGGGAAAATGATTTTCGTTTTTGGAAAAAACGCCATATCTCGGAAACGGTGCGTCGGATCGCAATTTTGCCTTTTAGTTAAGTTTTTTTTTTCAAACATACACGACCGGATGGCACAACTTTTAAGCCAAAAATCGCGGCTCTAGCTATTATAGAACCCGTCTTTTTGTCAAAAATAAGATCGACCAAAAAAACCAACTCTTTTTGCAAGGCTCTGGAGGTGCATAATTTGACTTTGAATATTTCGGGAACGGGGGGACGCTCGATCCTCCGATCCTGGGCCTAGCTGCGGTCGACGCACGAACCCACACGGCTGTATAACTGTCTAAAAAAAAAAGCAATATCGCCGTTGGGAGTCGGCATTAAACTGTAGGTTCCCTCTATATACAAAAAATATTTATCCATACAATATTTATAAAAATATTTATCCAACGGAACCATCCCCATGCGTTTACAACCATAAATTCAGATTCACTCGAAAACATTCCGACACACTTCGATTTATTTATGAAGGAAGGGACCAGAGTTTCCCCTGACTTATATGCATGTATGAGTGTATGCATGTATGTGTATATGAATGTTATGCATGTTGTCTGGTGGCTATTTTTTGCTATTGCTATACTATAGAATATACCAGCCAGCCAGCCAGCCAGCCAGCCAGCCAGCCAGCCAGCCAGCAGCCAGCCAGCCAGCCAGCCAGCCAGCGCCAGGCCAGCCAGCCAGCCAGCCAGCCAGCCAGCCAGGCAGCCCAGCCAGCCAGCAGGCAGCCCAGCCAGGCCCAGCCCAGGGCAGCCAGCCAGCCAGCCAGGCCAGCCAGCCAGCCAGCCAGCCAGCCAGCCAGCCAGCCAGCCAGCCAGCCAGCCAGCAGCCAGCTCCAGCCAGCCAGCCAGCCAGCCAGCCAGGCCAGCCAGCCAGCCAGCCAGCCAGCCAGCCAGCCAGCCAGCCAGCCAGCCAGCCAGCCAGCCAGCCAGCCAGCCAGCCAGCCAGCAGCCAGCCAGCCAGCCAGCCAGCCAGCCAGCCAGCCAGCCAGCCAGCCAGCCAGCCAGCCAGGCTATAGTATAGATGAAATTTATATGTCACAACGGGTACCAGCCAGCTATATTATATTTGTATGAACCAGCCACCCCATATATGGTATATATATATATGATACCAACCTATGATACTATAGTATGGTTGCATATATATATGATACCAACCTATGATACTATAGTATGGTTGAAATCGCTTGATTTGTGTCGAATTTCTGGGAAAATGACTTTCGTTTTTGGAAAAAACGCCATATCTCGGAACGGTGCGTCGGATCGCAATTTTGCCTTTTAGTTAAGTTTTTTTTTCAAACATACACGACCGGATGGCACAACTTTTAAGCCAAAAATCACGGCTCTAGCTATTATAGAACCCGACTTATGGTCGAAAATAAGTTCGACCAAAAAAACAACTTTTTTTGCAAGGCTCTTTGACTGTGAATATCTCGGGAACAGAGGGACGCAGGAAAAAAGTAATGATGTGGGGTTGTAGGTAATTATTTCGTCTTTAAGGCATGCGAAGTTAGAAATCGGAAATCGCTTGATTTGTGTCGAATTTCTGGGAAAATGATTTTCGTTTTTGGAAAAAACGCCATATCTCGGAAACGGTGCGTCGGATCGCAATTTTGCCTTTTAGTTAAGTTTTTTTTTTCAAACATACACGACCGGATGGCACAACTTTTAAGCCAAAAATCGCGGCTCTAGCTATTATAGAACCCGTCTTTTTGTCAAAAATAAGATCGACCAAAAAAACCAACTCTTTTTCGCAAGGTCTCTGGAGGTGCATAATTTGACTTTGAATATTTCGGGAACGGGGGGACGCTCGATCCTCCGATCCTGGGCCTAGCTGCGGTCGACGCACCGAACCCACACGGCTGTATAACTGTCTAAAAAAAAAGCAATATCGCCGTTGGGAGTCGGCATTAAACTGTAGGTTCCCTCTATATACAAAAAATATTTATCCATACAATATTTATAAAAATATTATCCAACGGAACCATCCCCATGCGTTTACAACCATAAATTCAGATTCACTCGAAAACATTCCGACACACTTCGATTTATTTATGAAGGAAGGGACCAGAGTTTCCCCTGACTTATATGCATGTATGAGTGTATGCATGTATGTGTATATGAATGTTATGCATGTTGTCTGGTGGCTATTTTTTGCTATTGCTATACTATAGAATATACCAGCCAGCCAGCCAGCCAGCCAGCCAGCCAGCCAGCCAGCCAGCCAGCCAGCCAGCCAGCCAGCCAGCCAGCCAGCCAGCCAGCCAGGCAGCCAGCCAGCCAGCCAGCCAGCCAGCCAGGCAGCCAGCCAGCCAGCCAGGCAGCCAGCCAGCCAGCCAGGCAGCCAGCCAGCCAGCCAGGCAGCCAGCCAGCCAGCCAGCCAGCCAGCCAGCCAGCCAGCCAGCCAGCCAGCCAGCCAGCCAGCCAGCCAGCCAGCCAGCCAGCCAGCCAGCCAGCCAGCCAGCCAGCCAGCCAGCCAGCCAGCCAGCCAGCCAGCCAGCCAGCCAGCCAGCCAGCCAGCCAGCCAGCCAGCCAGCCAGCCAGCCAGCCAGCCAGCCAGCCAGCCAGCCAGCCAGCCAGCCAGCCAGCCAGCCAGCCAGCCAGCCAGCCAGCTATAGTATAGATGAAATTTATATGTCACAACGGGTACCAGCCAGCTATATTATATTTGTATGAACCAGCCACCCCATATATGGTATATATATATATGATACCAACCTATGATACTATAGTATGGTTGCATATATATATGATACCAACCTATGATACTATAGTATGGTTGAAATCGCTTGATTTGTGTCGAATTTCTGGGAAAATGACTTTCGTTTTTGGAAAAAACGCCATATCTCGGAAACGGTGCGTCGGATCGCAATTTTGCCTTTTAGTTAAGTTTTTTTTTCAAACATACACGACCGGATGGCACAACTTTTAAGCCAAAAATCACGGCTCTAGCTATTATAGAACCCGACTTATGGTCGAAAATAAGTTCGACCAAAAAAACAACTTTTTTTGCAAGGCTCTTTGACTGTGAATATCTCGGGAACAGAGGGACGCAGGAAAAAAGTAATGATGTGGGGTTGTAGGTAATTATTTCGTCTTTAAGGCATGCGAAGTTAGAAATCGGAAATCGCTTGATTTGTGTCGAATTTCTGGGAAAATGATTTTCGTTTTTGGAAAAAACGCCATATCTCGGAAACGGTGCGTCGGATCGCAATTTTGCCTTTTAGTTAAGTTTTTTTTTTCAAACATACACGACCGGATGGCACAACTTTTAAGCCAAAAATCGCGGCTCTAGCTATTATAGAACCCGTCTTTTTGTCAAAAATAAGATCGACCAAAAAAACCAACTCTTTTTGCAAGGCTCTGGAGGTGCATAATTTGACTTTGAATATTTCGGGAACGGGGGGGACGCTCGATCCTCCGATCCTGGGCCTAGCTGCGGTCGACGCACGAACCCACACGGCTGTATAACTGTCTAAAAAAAAAGCAATATCGCCGTTGGGAGTCGGCATTAAACTGTAGGTTCCCTCTATATACAAAAAATATTTATCCATACAATATTTATAAAAATATTTATCCAACGGAACCATCCCCATGCGTTTACAACCATAAATTCAGATTCACTCGAAAACATTCCGACACACTTCGATTTATTTATGAAGGAAGGGACCAGAGTTTCCCCTGACTTATATGCATGTATGAGTGTATGCATGTATGTGTATATGAATGTTATGCATGTTGTCTGGTGGCTATTTTTTGCTATTGCTATACTATAGAATATACCAGCCAGCCAGCCAGCCAGCCAGCCAGCCAGCCAGCCAGCCAGCCAGCCAGCCAGCCAGCCAGCCAGCCAGCCAGCCAGCCAGCCAGCCAGCCAGCCAGCCAGCCAGCCAGCCAGCCAGCCAGCCAGCCAGCCAGCCAGCCAGCCAGCCAGCCAGCCAGCCAGCCAGCCAGCCAGCCAGCCAGCCAGCCAGCCAGCCAGCCAGCCAGCCAGCCAGCCAGCCAGCCAGCCAGCCAGCCAGCCAGCCAGCCAGCCAGCCAGCCAGCCAGCCAGCCAGCCAGCCAGCCAGCCAGCCAGCCAGCCAGCCAGCCAGCCAGCCAGCCAGCCAGCCAGCCAGCCAGCCAGCCAGCCAGCCAGCCAGCCAGCCAGCCAGCCAGCCAGCCAGCCAGCCAGCCAGCCAGCCAGCCAGCCAGCCAGCCAGCCAGCCAGCCAGCCAGCCAGCCAGCCAGCCAGCCAGCCACCCAGCCAGCCAGCCAGCCAGCCAGCCAGCCAGCCAGCCAGCCAGCCAGCCAGCCAGCCAGCCAGCCAGCCAGCCAGCCAGCCAGCCAGGCAGCCAGCCAGCCAGCCAGGCAGCCAGCCAGCCAGCCAGGCAGCCAGCCAGCCAGCCAGGCAGCCAGCCAGGCAGCCAGCCAGCCAGCCAGCCAGCCAGCCAGCCAGCCAGCCAGCCAGCCAGCCAGCCAGCCAGCCAGCCAGCCAGCCAGCCAGCCAGCCAGCCAGCCAGCCAGCCAGCCAGCCAGCCAGCCAGCCAGCCAGCCAGCCAGCCAGCCAGCCAGCCAGCCAGCCAGCCAGCCAGCCAGCCAGCCAGCCAGCCAGCCAGCCAGCCAGCCAGCCAGCCAGCCAGCCAGCCAGCCAGCCAGCAGCCAGCCAGCCAGCCAGCCAGCCAGCCAGCCAGCCAGCCAGCCAGCCAGCCAGCCAGCCAGCCAGCTATAGTATAGATGAAATTTATATGTCACAACGGGTACCAGCCAGCTATATTATATTTGTATGAACCAGCCACCCCATATATGGTATATATATATGATACCAACCTATGATACTATAGTATGGTTGTATATATATATGATACCAACCTATGATACTATAGTATGGTTGAAATCGCTTGATTTGTGTCGAATTTCTGGGAAAATGACTTTCGTTTTTGGAAAAAACGCCATATCTCGGAAACGGTGCGTCGGATCGCAATTTTGCCTTTTAGTTAAGTTTTTTTTTCAAACATACACGACCGGATGGCACAACTTTTAAGCCAAAAATCACGGCTCTAGCTATTATAGAACCCGACTTATGGTCGAAAATAAGTTCGACCAAAAAAAACAACTTTTTTTGCAAGGCTCTTTGACTGTGAATATCTCGGGAACAGAGGGACGCAGGAAAAAAGTAATGATGTGGGGTTGTAGGTAATTATTTCGTCTTTAAGGCATGCGAAGTTAGAAATCGGAAATCGCTTGATTTGTGTCGAATTTCTGGGAAAATGATTTCGTTTTTGGAAAAAACGCCATATCTCGGAAACGGTGCGTCGGATCGCAATTTTGCCTTTTAGTTAAGTTTTTTTTTTCAAACATACACGACCGGATGGGCACAACTTTTAAGCCAAAAATCGCGGCTCTAGCTATTATAGAACCCGTCTTTTTGTCAAAATAAGATCGACCAAAAAAACCAACTCTTTTTGCAAGGCTCTGGAGGTGCATAATTTGACTTTGAATATTTCGGGAACGGGGGGACGCTCGATCCTCCGATCCTGGGCCTAGCTGCGGTCGACGCACGAACCCACACGGCTGTATAACTGTCTAAAAAAAAAGCAATATCGCCGTTGGGAGTCGGCATTAAACTGTAGGTTCCCTCTATATACAAAAAATATTTATCCATACAATATTTATAAAAATATTTATCCAACGGAACCATCCCCATGCGTTTACAACCATAAATTCAGATTCACTCGAAAACATTCCGACACACTTCGATTTATTTATGAAGGAAGGGACCAGAGTTTCCCCTGACTTATATGCATGTATGAGTGTATGCATGTATGTGTATATGAATGTTATGCATGTTGTCTGGTGGCTATTTTTTGCTATTGCTATACTATAGAATATACCAGCCAGCCAGCCAGCCAGCCAGCCAGCCAGCCAGCCAGCCAGCCAGCCAGCCAGCCAGCCAGCCAGCCAGCCAGCCAGCCAGCCAGCAGCCAGCCAGCCAGCCAGCCAGGCCAGCCAGCCAGGGCAGCCAGCCAGCCAGCCAGGCAGCCAGCCAGCCAGCCAGGCAGCCAGCCAGCCAGCCAGGCAGCCAGCCAGCCAGCCAGCCAGCCAGCCAGCCAGCCAGCCAGCCCAGCCAGCCAGCCAGCCAGCCAGCCAGCCAGCCAGCCAGCCAGCCAGCCAGCCAGCCAGCCAGCCAGCCAGCCAGCCAGCCAGCCAGCCAGCCAGCCAGCCAGCCAGCCAGCCAGCCAGATGAAATTTATATGTCACAACGGGTACCAGCCAGCTATATTATATTTGTATGAACCAGCCACCCCATATATGGTATATATATATATGATACCAACCTATGATACTATAGTATGGTTGTATATATATATGATACCAACCTATGATACTATAGTATGGTTGAAATCGCTTGATTTGTGTCGAATTTCTGGGAAAATGACTTTCGTTTTTGGAAAAAACGCCATATCTCGGAAACGGTGCGTCGGATCGCAATTTTGCCTTTTAGTTAAGTTTTTTTTTCAAACATACACGACCGGATGGCACAACTTTTAAGCCAAAAATCACGGCTCTAGCTATTATAGAACCCGACTTATGGTCGAAAATAAGTTCGACCAAAAAAAAACAACTTTTTTTGCAAGGCTCTTTGACTGTGAATATCTCGGGAACAGAGGGACGCAGGAAAAAAGTAATGATGTGGGGTTGTAGGTAATTATTTCGTCTTTAAGGCATGCGAAGTTAGAAATCGGAAATCGCTTGATTTGTGTCGAATTTCTGGGAAAATTGATTTTCGTTTTTGGAAAAAACGCCATATCTCGGAAACGGTGCGTCGGATCGCAATTTTGCCTTTTAGTTAAGTTTTTTTTTTCAAACATACACGACCGGATGGCACAACTTTTAAGCCAAAAATCGCGGCTCTAGCTATTATAGAACCCGTCTTTTTGTCAAAAATAAGATCGACCAAAAAAACCAACTCTTTTTGCAAGGCTCTGGAGGTGCATAATTTGACTTTGAATATTTCGGGAACGGGGGGACGCTCGATCCTCCGATCCTGGGCCTAGCTGCGGTCGACGCACGAACCCACACGGCTGTATAACTGTCTAAAAAAAAAGCAATATCGCCGTTGGGAGTCGGCATTAAACTGTAGGTTCCCTCTATATACAAAAAATATTTATCCATACAATATTTATAAAAATATTTATCCAACGGAACCATCCCCATGCGTTTACAACCATAAATTCAGATTCACTCGAAAACATTCCGACACACTTCGATTTATTTATGAAGGAAGGGACCAGAGTTTCCCCTGACTTATATGCATGTATGAGTGTATGCATGTATGTGTATGAATGTTATGCATGTTGTCTGGTGGCTATTTTTTGCTATTGCTATACTATAGAATATACCAGCCAGCCAGCCAGCCAGCCAGCCAGCCAGCCAGCCAGCCAGCCAGCCAGCCAGCCAGCCAGCCAGCCAGCCAGCCAGCCAGCCAGCCAAGCCAGCCAGCCAGCCAGCCAGCCAGCCAGCCAGCCAGCCAGCCAGCCAGCCAGCCAGCCAGCCAGCCAGCCCGCCAGCCAGCCAGCCAGCCAGCCAGCCAGCCAGCCAGCCAGCCAGCCAGCCAGCCAGCAGCCAGCCAGCCAGCCAGCCAGCCAGCCAGCCAGCCAGCAGCCAGCCAGCCAGCCAGCCAGCCAGCCAGCCAGCCAGCCAGCCAGCCAGCCAGCAGCCAGCCAGCCAGCCAGCCAGCCAGCCAGCCAGCCAGCCAGCCAGCCAGCCAGCCAGCCAGCCAGCAGCCAGCCAGCCAGCCAGCCAGCCAGCCAGCCAGCCAGCCAGCCAGCCCAGCCAGCCAGCCAGCCAGCCAGCCAGCCAGCCAGCCAGCCAGCCAGCCAGCCAGCCAGCCAGCCAGCCAGCGCAGCCAGCCAGCCAGCCAGCCAGCCAGCCAGCCAGCCAGCCAGCCAGCCAGCCAGCCAGCCAGCCAGCCAGCCAGCCAGCCAGCCAGCCAGCCAGCCAGCCAGCCAGCCAGCCAGCCAGCCAGCCAGCAGCCAGCCAGCCAGCCAGCCAGCCAGCCAGCCAGCAGCCAGCCAGCCAGCCAGCCAGCCAGCCAGCCAGCCAGCAGCCAGCCAGCCAGCCAGCCAGCCAGCAGCCAGCCAGCCAGCCAGCCAGCCAGCCAGCCAGCCAGCCAGCCAGCCAGCCAGCCAGCCAGCCAGCCAGCCAGCCAGCCAGCCAGCCAGCCAGGCCAGCCAGCCAGCCAGCCAGCCAGCCAGCCAGCCAGCCAGCCAGCCAGCCAGCCAGCCAGCCAGCCAGCCAGCCCAGCCAGCCAGCCAGCCAGCCAGCCAGCCAGCCAGCCAGCCAGCCAGCCAGCCAGCCAGCCAGCCAGCCAGCCAGCCAGCCAGCCAGCCAGCCAGCCAGCCAGCCAGCCAGCCAGCCAGCCAGCCAGCCAGCCAGCCAGCCCAGCCCAGGCCAGCCAGCCAGCCAGCCAGCCAGCCAGCCAGCCAGCCAGCCAGCCAGCCAGCCAGCAGCCAGCCAGCCAGCCAGCCAGCCAGCCAGCCAGCCAGCCAGCCAGCCAGCCAGCCAGCCAGCCAGCCAGCCAGCCAGCCAGCCACCAGCCAGCCAGCCAGCCAGCCAGCCAGCCAGCCAGCCAGCCAGCCAGCCAGCCAGCCAGCCAGCCAGCCAGCCAGCCAGCCAGCCAGCCAGCCAGCCAGCCAGCCAGCCAGCCAGCCAGCCAGCCAGCCAGCCAGCCAGCCAGCCAGCCAGCCAGCCAGCCAGCCAGCCAGCTATAGTATAGATGAAATTTATATGTCACAACGGGTACCAGCCAGCTATATTATATTTGTATGAACCAGCCACCCCATATATGGTATATATATATATGATACCAACCTATGATACTATAGTATGGTTGTATATATATATGATACCAACCTATGATACTATAGTATGGTTGAAATCGCTTGATTTGTGTCGAATTTCTGGGAAAATGACTTTCGTTTTTGGAAAAAAAACGCCATATCTCGGAAACGGTGCGTCGGATCGCAATTTTGCCTTTTAGTTAAGTTTTTTTTTCAAACATACACGACCGGATGGCACAACTTTTAAGCCAAAAATCACGGTTCTAGCTATTATAGAACCCGACTTATGGTCGAAAATAAGTTCGACCAAAAAAAACAACTTTTTTTGCAAGGCTCTTTGACTGTGGAATATCTCGGGAACAGAGGGACGCAGGAAAAAAGTAATGATGTGGGGTTGTAGGTAATTATTTCGTCTTTAAGGCAGCGAAGTTAGAAATCGGAAATCGCTTGATTTGTGTCGAATTCTGGAAAATGATTTTCGTTTTTGGAAAAAACGCCATATCTCGGAAACGGTGGCGTCGGATCGCAATTTTGCCTTTTAGTTTAAGTTTTTTTTTTCAAACATACACGACCGGATGCACAACTTTTAAGCCAAAATCGCGGCTCTAGCTATTATAGAACCCGTCTTTTTGTCAAAAATAAGATCGACCAAAAAAAACCAACTCTTTTTGCAAGGCTCTGGAGGTGCATAATTTGACTTTGAATATTTCGGGAACGGGGGGGACGCTCGATCCTCCGATCCTGGGCCTAGCTGCGGTCGACGCACGAACCCACACGGCTGTATAACTGTCTAAAAAAAAAGCAATATCGCCGTTGGGAGTCGGCATTAAACTGTAGGTTCCCTCTATATACAAAAAATATTTATCCATACAATATTTATAAAAATATTTATCCAACGGAACCATCCCCATGCGTTACAACCATAAATTCAGATTCACTCGAAAACATTCCGACACACTTCGATTTATTTATGAAGGAAGGGACCAGAGTTTCCCCTGACTTATATGCATGTATGAGTGTATGCATGTATGTGTATATGAATGTTATGCATGTTGTCTTGTTGGCTATTTTTTGCTATTGCTATACTATAGAATATACCAGCCAGCCAGCCAGCCAGCCTGCCAGCCAGCCAGCCAGCCAGCCAGCCAGCCAGCCAGCCAGCCAGCCAGCCAGCCACCAGCCAGCCAGCCAGCCAGCCAGCCAGCCAGCCAGCCAGCCAGCCAGCCAGCAGCCAGCCAGCCAGCCAGCCAGCCAGCCAGCCAGCCAGCCAGCCAGCCAGCCAGCCAGCCAGCCAGCCAGCCAGCCAGCCAGCCAGCCAGCCAGCCAGCCAGCCAGCCAGCCAGCCAGCCAGCCAGCCAGCCAGCCAGCCAGCCAGCCAGCCAGCCAGCCAGCCAGCCAGCCAGCCAGCCAGCCAGCCAGCCAGCCAGCCAGCCAGCCAGCCAGCCAGCCAGCCAGCCAGCCAGCCAGCCAGCCAGCCAGCCAGCCAGCCAGCCAGCCACCAGCCAGCCAGCCAGCCAGCCAGCCAAGCCAGCCAGCCAGCCAGCCAGCCAGCCAGCCAGCCAGCCAGCCAGCCAGCCAGCCAGCCAGCCAGCCAGCCAGCCAGCCAGCCAGCCAGCCAGCCAGCCAGCCAGCCAGCCAGCCAGCCAGCCAGCCAGCCAGCCAGCCAAGCCAGCCAGCCAGCCAGCCAGCCAGCCAGCCAGCCAGCCAGCCAGCCAGCCAGCCAGCCAGCCAGCCAGCCAGCCAGCCAGCCAGCCAGCCAGCCAGCCAGCCAGCCAGCCAGCCAGCCAGCCAGCCAGCCAGCCAGCCAGCCAGCCAGCCAGCCAGCCAGCCAGCCAGCCACCAGCCAGCCAGCCAGCCAGCCAGCCAGCCAGCTATAGTATAGATGAAATTTATATGTCACAACGGGTACCAGCCAGCTATATTATATTTGTATGAACCAGCCACCCCATATATGGTATATATATATATGATACCAACCTATGATACTATAGTATGGTTGTATATATATATGATACCAACCTATGATACTATAGTATGGTTGAAATCGCTTGATTTGTGTCGAATTTCTGGGAAAATGACTTTCGTTTTTGGAAAAAACGCCATATCTCGGAAACGGTGCGTCGGATCGCAATTTTGCCTTTTAGTTAAGTTTTTTTTTCAAACATACACGACCGGATGGCACAACTTTTAAGCCAAAAATCACGGTTCTAGCTATTATAGAACCCGACTTATGGTCGAAAATAAGTTCGACCAAAAAAAACAACTTTTTTGCAAGGCTCTTGACTGTGAATATCTCGGGAACAGAGGGACGCAGGAAAAAAGTAATGATGTGGGGTTGTAGGTAATTATTTCGTCTTTAAGGCATGCGAAGTTAGAAATCGGAAATCGCTTGATTTGTGTCGAATTTCTGGGAAAATGATTTTCGTTTTTGGAAAAAACGCCATATCTCGGAAACGGTGCGTCGGATCGCAATTTTGCCTTTTAGTTAAGTTTTTTTTTCAAACATACCACGACCGGATGGCACAACTTTTAAGCCAAAAATCGCGGCTCTAGCTATTATAGAACCCGTCTTTTTGTCAAAAATAAGATCGACCAAAAAAACCAACTCTTTTTGCAAGGCTCTGGAGGTGCATAATTTGACTTTGAATATTTCGGGAACGGGGGGACGCTCGATCCTCCGATCCTGGGCCTAGCTGCGGTCGACGCACGAACCCACACGGCTGTATAACTGTCTAAAAAAAAAAAGCAATATCGCCGTTGGGAGTCGGCATTAAACTGTAGGTTCCCTCTATATACAAAAAAATATTTATCCATACAATATTTATAAAAATATTTATCCAACGGAACCATCCCCATGCGTTTACAACCATAAATTCAGATTCACTCGAAAACATTCCGACACACTTCGATTTATTTATGAAGGAAGGGACCAGAGTTTCCCCTGACTTATATGCATGTATGAGTGTATGCATGTATGTGTATATGAATGTTATGCATGTTGTCTGGTGGCTATTTTTTGCTATTGCTATACTATAGAATATACCAGCCAGCCAGCCAGCCAGCCAGCCAGCCAGCCAGCCAGCCAGCCAGCCAGCCAGCCAGCCAGCCAGCCAGGCAGCCAGCCAGCCAGCCAGCCAGCCAGCCAGGCAGCCAGCCAGCCAGCCAGGCAGCCAGCCAGCCAGCCAGGCAGCCAGCCAGCCAGCCAGCCAGCCAGCCAGCCAGCCAGCCAGCCAGCTATAGTATAGATGAAATTTATATGTCACAACGGGTACCAGCCAGCTATATTATATTTGTATGAACCAGCCACCCCATATATGGTATATATATATATGATACCAACCTATGATACTATAGTATGGTTGCATATATATATGATTACCAACCTATGATACTATAGTATGGTTGAAATCGCTTGATTTGTGTCGAATTTCTGGGAAAATGACTTTCGTTTTTGGAAAAAACGCCATATCTCGGAAACGGTGCGTCGGATCGCAATTTTGCCTTTTAGTTAAGTTTTTTTTTCAAACATACACGACCGGATGGCACAACTTTTAAGCCAAAAATCACGGCTCTAGCTATTATAGAACCCGACTTATGGTCGAAAATAAGTTCGACCAAAAAAACAACTTTTTTTTGCAAGGCTCTTTGACTGTGAATATCTCGGGAACAGAGGGACGCAGGAAAAAAGTAATGATGTGGGGTTGTAGGTAATTATTTCGTCTTTAAGGCATGCGAAGTTAGAAATCGGAAATCGCTTGATTTGTGTCGAATTTCTGGGAAAATGATTTTCGTTTTGGAAAAAACGCCATATCTCGGAAACGGTGCGTCGGATCGCAATTTTGCCTTTTAGTTAAGTTTTTTTTTTTCAAACATACACGACCGGATGGCACAACTTTTAAGCCAAAAATCGCGGCTCTAGCTATTATAGAACCCGTCTTTTTGTCAAAAATAAGATCGACCAAAAAACCAACTCTTTTTGCAAGGCTCTGGAGGTGCATAATTTGACTTTGAATATTTCGGGAACGGGGGGACGCTCGATCCTCCGATCCTGGGCCTAGCTCGGGTCGACGCACGAACCCACACGGCTGTATAACTGTCTAAAAAAAAAGCAATATCGCCGTTGGGAGTCGGCATTAAACTGTAGGTTCCCTCTATATACAAAAAATATTTATCCATACAATATTTATAAAAATATTTATCCAACGGAACCATCCCCATGCGTACAACCATAAATTCAGATTCACTCGAAAAACATTCCGACACACTTCGATTTATTTATGAAGGAAGGGACCAGAGTTTCCCCTGACTTATATGCATGTATGAGTGTATGCATGTATGTGTATATGAATGTTATGCATGTTGTCTGGTGGCTATTTTTTGCTATTGCTATACTATAGAATATACCAGCCAGCCAGCCAGCCAGCCAGCCAGCCAGCCAGCCAGCCAGCCAGCCAGCCAGCCAGCCAGCAGCCAGCCAGCCAGCCAGCCAGCCAGCCAGCAGCCAGCCAGCCAGCCAGCCAGCCAGCCAGCCAGCCAGCCAGCCAGCCAGCCAGCCAGCCAGCCAGCCAGCCAGCCAGCCAGCCAGCCAGCCAGCCAGCCAGCCAGCCAGCCAGCCAGCCAGCCAGCCAGCAGCCAGCCAGCAGCCAGCCAGCCAGCCAGCCAGCCAGCAGCCAGCCAGCCAGCCAGCCAGCCAGCCAGCCAGCCAGCCAGCCAGCCAGCCAGCCAGCAGCCAGCCAGCCAGCCAGCCAGCCAGCCAGCCAGCCAGCCAGCCAGCCAGCCAGCCAGCCAGCCAGCCAGCCAGCCAGCCAGCCAGCCAGCCAGCCAGCCAGCCAGCCAGCCAGCCAGCAGCCCAGCCAGCCAGCCAGCCAGCCAGCCAGCCAGCCAGCCCAGCCAGCCAGCCAGCCAGCCAGCCAGCCAGCCAGCCAGCCAGCCAGCCAGCCAGCCAGCCAGCCAGCCCAGCCAGCCAGCCAGCCAGCCAGCCAGCCAGCCAGCCACCAGCCAGCCAGCCAGCCAGCCAGCCAGCCAGCCAGCCAGCCAGCCAGCCAGCCAGCCAGCCAGCCAGCCAGCCAGCCAGCCAGCCAGCCAGCCAGCCAGCCAGCCAGCCAGCCAGCCAGCCAGCCAGCCAGCCAGCCAGCCAGCCAGCCAGCCAGCCAGCCAGCCAGCCAGCCAGCCAGCCAGCCAGCCAGCCAGC